>JALJCO010000090.1:0-120456 GCA_023101725.1 Atherinomorus stipes
GGTGGATGTTGCTTTCGGCTTTCCATTTTTTCATATTAGAGTGATCGTAATACTGATCAATAAGATCTTCTGGGCTGATGGTATCTTCAGCGTTTCCCTCAGGGTGTACCCTTCACTATATTGCTTTTTTGTTTGTTTGTTAATTTTACTGATTATCTATTATATTGGCAAATGTTAATAAGTTGAAGCCTTAAAGTTGCTAACTCGCCTGGTTTGAATTGAATTGTCTACCGTCTCGCAGGAATTACGTCACTACAGCGTCATCACTACAGACAAGCAGATTAATAACATACTGCATCGTCAGCCTAGTCAACAAAAGAGGGGTTTCACCCATTTCCACAAGCAGAGCCGGAATTGGAGGATGTTCTAAGGGCCCCACAGCAAACCCTCAAAGCCTTTGCCTGCACCACATACAAGCATTTAAGATGGGAAGCAGCTGCAGTCCCATAACAAAAGCATCCATAATCTAATCTAGACCGAACCATTGCTCTAAAAATCGTTGTACCCCAAGAACTCCCGAAAGAAGTCGCAGCACATTTACCACCTTCTCACATTTAGCGACACCTTCAATCTGTTTCTTCCAGCCTCAAGTCTCTCAACAAAAACAACCCCAAGAAATTTAAAGTATGTAGCTCTCTCAATTGGCTCCCCATACATGGACAGACCCAGTCCCCCACTTCTTTTATTACCAAACACCACAAACTTTGTTTTCCCCACAGAAATCTTAAAACCCCAAGTCGAACCCCATCTGCAAATCTTATGCAGAACCTCCTGGACCCTAGAGACGACATGAGCTACATTACGCCCTCTCTTCCAAACTGCTCCATTGTCCACAAACAGGGATGTCCCAAACCCTGGACCTACCTCACCAAACATGCCATTCACCATAATATTAGAAAGAACTCGACTAATAACACTCCCTTGTGGAGTACCGTTTTTTGATCCTCCCTGTCCCATTAGAAAGTTTACTTCCTACCTTCACCTGAATAACTCTCCCATAGACGAAGTCCCTTACCCAATTTAGTAATCTCCCTCTTATCCCTGCATCATACATCTTTATAAGTAGCCCATCCTTTCATAACATGTCATAGGCCTTTTCAATGTCCAGGAATATTGCCACAACCACTCCTCTATAGAGTGAGTTTTCTACCAGGTGAAGCTTTAACCCCGCCGTGCTCTGGAAACCGTGCCCAGACCTGCACAGAGGAAGAGGAGGAGCAGCAAAAAGGCAGACACACACCAACCCCAACCCACAAGGCTTATAGGGCTGTAACATCAACGGAGGCAGGTCCACAAGCTGCAGTTTGTGAGCTCTAGCTGCACAACTTCAACTACAGTCGGATGGCTTCCGGCAATGTTTTACGGTCATGATGTGGTATGGTCACATTTTCTGGTGCAGTCCAGGCGCAGTCTGAAGATGAACAAAATTTCTACCTGGGATACAATACTCCAGGACCACAGTTCCTTGCGTCTAGAGGGGTTGCGCTGCAGAGAGCTGAAGTCAAACAAGCTCAAAGCTGAAGTAGCTACTTGTGGTACAGTCATTGCTGCACCTGAGGCCTCTGGATCCACTCGCAGATTAAAGAAAACATGTTTATGTCTGCAAGAATTCTGGCCTCTGATGGCCACCGTACTTGCACTGGATAACTGGATTGGCCTACCATTAGTATCAGCTGATATTGGCATTAAAACGGAATATCGGAAATTATCTGTATTGTTACTTATTTGATGACACAACTGTTATACAGCATGTATATTATCCACCAAACTCTTCAGCTGATTCTTCTCACTTGAAATGTCAAAATATTTTAAATACAACCTCTTAGCATGCCCACATATATCTGTATCAGATGATATTGGTATCAGAAATTAAGGGCTGAACAATGTCAGTTTATTGGATATTGGTAAAAAGTCAATATCGAACATCCCTAAATATTACTCCTCATGCCATTACTATATAAGAGTACAGTTCTGGCCAAGAGACTGGTTTGCAAAATGCTCTAATGAAACAAACACAGCTCATTATGCAAACAAAAGTTTGGGGACTACATATATATATATATATATATATATATATATATATATATATATATATATATATATAATTTCATATGATACGATATAATTACAATATACCCAGCAGAAAGTACACTATAATGATATAAGCTAATTCTGTGGTCACATTTGTTTTTTCAGACACATCTGGCGCAAAATACACGGATTACATCGTTTAGGTAAGAGCTGCAAGTGGCTTCATGCTCACAGGAAGCCTTGAAAAAGAACCCTTTTCTGAACCAAGCTGCTGGAAGGCTTCAATAATTCATGAAGCCATCACTTTTTTCATTTTGGGATACTGAGGTATTGCTAAAATTATTTCCGTGTTTTGTGTCTTTCATGGTATGATGAAGGAAATGAGCATTTGACTAAATCCGATATGTGGGGCAATATACTGTGTTTATTAATATGCAGTTTCCAGTCCAAATAAGTTTAATCTTAATAAATAAATAACTTTTTTTCGGTTCCCATCTCAAGCCAACAGACAGTCTTGGTTTTGATCCAGTGTAAAAAGTAAAAGAGTCAGAAACCAGAATAAACTCTGACAGAAGGTCAAACATAAAGCGCCTCGTTGTGACCTCCGATGGCGAGTTCTGATTGGTTTGTCATATTATGCTGCTCTCTGATTGGTCTGTCGCAGTTCCACCTTCGGAATGTTCCATTTCTGAGAGGGGTGCACAAGACATATCAAATTAATAATTGGGTATTTTTTACTCACATGTTCCTCCTGTTATCTGAGCTACAAACAGAAACAAAATGACTTTTATTACGGTTTTATAAAACCTGGTAAATGCTGTTATTTAGGGACCGAACAGAGGGGTTAGAACCGTTCTCCTCCCCCCGGCAGCAGCTCGCTGTGTTGGGTTTGTTTCCCTGCTGTCTGATCAGCTCTGTCAGTCCTCCTTAACCCGCTTGTGATCGGTTATCGATCCATGTGTTGGCTGTCATAGAGACTCCAGCCGCTCATTTTCTCTACAGCGCGTGTCATCGTCTCGTGGCAGGAAGATGCTCCGTGTCAGGGAGGTGGTGTGCCGGTCATGGAGGGGGTAAGAGCCGAATCTAACTTCACATGAGCAGGCACGAGACTGGCAACTCCACGGTGACTTCCAGGAGCTGTCAGTTAGCCTCTTAGCTAGCTCCAAGCCTCTTGTCTCTGATCAATAACCTGTTCATTCTGATCACATCGATTAAGTCGGGCTTAAAACGCGCTCTTAGCTTGATTTGCGCAAGTGTCGCCGCCTCGCAGGTTATATAATGACACCTGATCAGAGCCTGAAGGAGTCTGAAGTGATGGAAGATCAACCTCAGGCTGCCTCAGTCACGTGACTCCTGACTACTAATGCGCGCGAGCATGTGACAGCTGCACGGTTCACACATGAAACCTGATCCTGCAGCTCCGCAGGTGATGATGTTGACGATCAGTCGAATGAAGCAGCACTTTGTATGAACTTTATTTATAAAGGGAATTTTCACACAAGGCTGCCACCTGAAGTTGTTCACGAACTGAAACACAACAAAGTCAAAGCTCTGAAACTCCTCTGTTTTACCTCCTCATGTCAGTTTTCACATGCACAGCTGTCTGACAGGATTATTTTCGAACCGGACCTCTTGTTTGGACTAAAACAGATTATTACAACCAGAAGTGACAGTTCAGGGTTTTCTCAGGATTAATCTACAAACCTAGTTCCAGAAGAGTTGGGACTCTGAAAAACATTCATGAAACAAGAATGACATCAACTCATATTTTATTTCTACCAGAACATAAAAACATATAGAAGTTAAAACTGAGAAATTTTAACATTTCATGGAAAATATTAGCTCACTTTGAATCTGAGCAACAGACGAAAGAGAAGAAAAAGGCGAGGGAGCATCCAGCTTATCAGAGGACAGTTAAAATCCCGCATCTCTGATGGGATGGGGTTACATTAGCGTCCACATCTGTGAAGCTCTGTCAGTGCTGAAAAGTTCATGGAGGTTTTAGAGCAGCATCTCTCCGATCCAGACAACGTCTCTTTCAGAGAAGACCTTGCAGATTTCAGCAAGACAATGCTGAACCACATACTGTCTGGATCCATCACAACCTGGAGTCCTGGAGCTGAACTGGTCTGCCTGCAGTCCAGACCTGTCACCATAGAAAACATTTAGAGCTTTATAAAAGCAAAGATCCAGTAATGAAGGTCCAGGACTGAGGAGCAGCTGGAATCCTGCATCAGACCAGAATGGGACAACATTCCTCCACTTAAACTCCAGCAACTGGTCTCCTCACATCCCAGATGTTTACAGGCAGATGTTAAGAGGGGGATGATGAGTAATGGTAAACATCACCCTGAAACTACTGTTTACGGATGCGTTAATGCCATAAGATACTTACTGTATTTAATATTTTCCATGAAACGGTAAAATGTCTCAGTTTCATCATTTATTATGTTGTTTATGTTCAGTTGGGAATAAAATCTGAGTTGATGAGATGAGGAAATCAGATTCTGCTTTAGCATTTTACACAGAGACCCAACTTCTCTGGGACTGGAATTATATATTGAAAATGTTTCCTGAAAATATTTTCCCCTGGAATCATGTTAAGACAGAACAGAACCAGTCTGAGTCCAGAACCCTGTGGAACTCCATAACCAGTTCTGTAATGGAAACATGAGCCTGTTTTCCATTTAAAAAAATCCTTTGAAGTGGAGTTCAGGAGTTTGGCTTGTTCGGTTGATTTAGGTCCAGATGAGTTTTGTAACAGTTAACCCTTTAAAATCCTGCAATTTTTATGGATATTCTTTTGGGGACCGACTGTTTTATTGGACTACTTTTATTTACCCTTGCTGGTGATGTAACAGGAGTGTTTTTCTGGCAGTATCATCTGCTACTGGAGAGCAGCATGGCTTCAAAGATGATTACATTTGGAACTGGTCTAAAATGGCATTTATTGAATCTCCAGGTAGGATTGTAGCTACAATGTGCAGGTATTTGGAAAATGGACTAAGTACATGTTTATTTACAGTTTTGCTTGAAAATACACGTACCCCCCAATTACAGACAGAAAATAAATCAGTTGCCAGTGAAATAAGTTGAAATTGACTAAAGTAACAATAAATAAAAAAAAATTGAAAATCAGGACATTGATTTTGTATTTTGGTTCAACAGAAATATTAAAAACAAGAAAATAAAAATATATATTATTGAGCAGCACTTTGAGGCAATCACTGCAGTCAGGTGTTTTCTGTAACATCCAATCAGACATCTGCACCTGATGACAGGTCCACTGTTCAGCAAGGTGGCTTATTTTGTCAGGGACAGTTTTTTGAAAATTATTGTATTAAACATTTCAAAATTAATATTTTATTTTTCAGAATTATAATTTAGTAAATTTTTATTTATTTATTTTTTTTATTACTTTTCAGTTTCGTGTTATTTGAATTACTATTGTGAATTTAGCCTTTTCTTTAAAGGGATACAACACCCACAGAAAGATGTGCCTTTCTACTCACTATTTTTAATACTCAAATGCAGCCAAAGATCCAGGTGGTTTTGTTATCTGCTAGTATTCATATAATGGGATTTACCTGTGCCTGAAACAAAAAGGTCCATAAAAGTGCAGAAAAACTTGGTTATTTTCCTCCATACTGCTATTCCAATGTAATCCAAGTGTCCTGAGTGGGTAATGTCCATAATTTACTCGAAATTACATCATTTAGTATATTTTTATAGCCTAAACAGTAGAATGCGTTTCACCATTGCCAATAATGCGAGTTTGCGACATTACGGAAGCTGCGGCAGATTTCTTTCTTTCTTTCTTTCTTTCTTTCTTTCTTTCTTTCTTTCTTTCTTTCTTTCTTTCTTTCTTTCTTTCTTTCTTTCTTTCTTTCTTTCTTTCTTTCTTTCTTTCTTTCTTTCTTTCTTTCTTTCTTTCTTTCTTTCTTTCTTTCTTTCTTTCTTTCTTTCTTTCTTTCTTTCTTTCTTTCTTTCTTTCTTTCTTTAATCTGCTTATAAATAAAGTTGAGTTGACTTGGTACTATAGACCGTTAATGAAGATAGACGTAATATCTGGTTTTATCTGAATAGAGGAAAGTGAAGCCAGTTGGGCCTGTCCCACCGTCACCATCTTGTCGTGTCACATGTGTTGTCACTCCCGAAAAATACTAAAATGGGCACAGTGGGCCACGGGATTAGCACCTAGCTGCAGCTGAAGCCGCTACAAATCACCCCCTACAACCACCCCCTTTACAGACCACGCCCACCATAGAAATGAGTGGAACCTAACCCTAGCCCTAACAACCACCCGCCTACATCACTACAAACTATACCCATTTTCACCATTTTCACTACAAACCACGCCCAGTTTCATGACGCCTCTGGGTCTGTGGCTGCAGTTGGGCATACTTGGGCCGCAGGGCAAATGATTGACAGCCAACGTACTCTGAGCTAAATGCAAACCGAGCTCTAAACTAGCAGGAGCTAACAAAGATTAGCTCCCAAGCGGCGGGATAAGGGTAAGGCATGTTTGAACTTGCTGTTAGCTGATTTAAAAACCACCATTTTGCTCCTTTGCTGCAGACTGAGACCTTACCGAGAGAAAACAAGAAGCTAAGTGCTAGCCACTGGTTGGCAGGCCGGCTTCCTGTCTGCCACATGTCAATCAAAAGGACACACCCCTAATCATGTGTAAAATTAAGATTAGATAACATCTAAATGGATGAATCATAAAAAAATCCACCCCCCTCACAGTTTAAATGAAGGTAAACTTGACCTATTAAACCTAAAATGATTTTTTGAACCAGACTGTAAACATGTTTATTTCTGCTGTGGAGTTGGCCTTTTTTTACGTGGGAGTCTATGGGGATTTGCTCTGTTTTGCCCCTAGTGGATCAAGAAATAATTACAATGAAAACTTCACTTCCTGGTTACACATTTTTCCAGCGGAGCCTGCCCCTTGCTCCGTACAAATAGGTAAACTGATCAGCTGAGGAATCGATTCACTAATCGATACAGATCCATTCAGATTGTCTGACATGATGGCTGCTGAGTTCAGATCAGTTTCTCTTTCATCAGACATGAAAAGTGTGAAATTTAACGTGAGTCTGTGGAGACAACCAATGAGATTGGACCAGAACCGACTAACTGAGCCGGTTCAGTCTGAGACATCAGATCGTGACAAACAGTTAAACTTCCTCTGTTGGCTTGTTCAGATCGATGTTCCTCTGTGGACTCTGGACAGGCAGATGTTTGTTTTCCTGCTGCAGCTGGACCAGCAAGACCAAACCTGCAGGAGGTCTGGTCCTGTTGGAGGAGACGAGCTCCTCCTCTTCCTCCCCCTGTCAGCGACCTTCAGTTCACAAAGCTCAGATTTCTGTAGTTAATGATACACAAACGAGGGAAAGGTCCTGCTGAGCTGCTCCGAACCGTAACGTTGGGAAAATGAGTGAAGTGAAGGGGTGAGTCTGAGACCAGGAGGTCTGGCCTGATCCTGGTTTTAAAGACTAGAAACTGGCTCAGAACTTCCTCCCCACTGGAGATACTGGTTTTAATCCGAAATGTTTGTGATCAGGTGTTCAGGCGGTTCTTCATCCTGGGATTTTACTGGTTCTTCAGCAGATACAGTATGACTCCACTCAAGAGTCCAAAGTTCAGAAATGTGAACCAGAATGTTTTTTACAATCATAAAATCAAAGAACCAAAATCATTTTTAAAAAGTGAATCTAATTGAGGTTTTGTTTTTTGTTTTTTACAAATATTGTGATTTAATCTTTTAAATTCCTTCTTCCATTCAGCATCACAGAGAAATATATTTATAACTAGATGAAAGTGAAAAACTAACTTCTCTACATTCTAACGGACACAACTACACAAACTGAATCTACACCGTCATTATTACGAAGTCGTAGTTTAAGACAGATCCAGTGATCTTTATATTTTTTTGTCCTCGTTTGTTTTGTTGTTGTTTTTTTTTCTCAGCATTTCAGTCATTATTGGAGAATTAGTCCACGATGAGGTTTTAAGACATGACCTCACAGCTGAGTAACTGTCACATGATATTTAAAGGACCATTGCACAAAAACAACAATGGGAATTGAGTTGTGAAACCGCGAATGCTGCAGGTTTAAAACCTGGATCAGGTGCTGTGTAGCATGAAAATGAATCATTCACTTTGCAGTTTGCTAGCAGTTCTTTAGATTGCAATCTAAAAACAATTTATTGTTCAGCTTTGTGATGGGCATCATATAGTGATTCTAGACGATGGGCTGCCCTATCTAGAGGGCCATCACAAAATGCTCAGTTTTGCACCTGTGGGCCAAAGAACTACATACCAATTGAAGAAAACCTAAGAGATATTACCGTTATCCATGAGGAGCTCATTAGCATTACAGCTTCCCAACACGTGGTGGCACTAATGTGTTAGTCAGTTTAACCCTTCTGTCCTCAAATTTAGTACCTTCTGGTTAGGGCCGCCACAATTATTTTGGTAATTGAATAATCGCAGATTATTTTGGCGATTAGTTCACTAACTTGATCGTACAAAAGTTGTAGTGTATTTAAAGCACCAGTTAAAAGTTTGGACACTTTTTCATTGAATCTAATGGAGTAATGTGTCCAAATTTTTCACTGGTAGTGTGTTTATGTCAATATACAGTTCCAGAAAAGCTGAGCAGACAAAGTTACAGTAAACAAGGCAGCCGAAGGTACAGTGGCAGTTATGAGAGCAAAAACAAAGCTCATAAACAATAAATGATTAATCGTTTATTGAATAAGTCGTTTACTATTTTGATAGTCAACGATTAGTCGTGGCAGCCCTACTTCTGCTGACCTTTGTGAGCGAAAACGCCCCATTGACTTTCATTAAAACTACTATTTTAATCTCACGGTCTTTACAGTTTACAACGATTCATTTTTTAATATCAGCATTTAATTCTGAAGAAAAGTCCTGATATTTGATATTTTTACTAAATTCCACCAGATTCAACAATGTTCCGAGTAGGCAGGTGCGGGAAATTTGTTATTTTTGCCAGTTATTTAATGAAGTCCAGGGACCATTAGGCGGTCGTAAGAGTAATTTCTTATGTTCCTGTATGTGTAAAATTATTTGTGATAATTAAAATGTTGATTAGGAAATTATTTCACGTATTTCCATAGGATCACCGCGAACATCCGGGAATTTTCGCCAAATTCGTCACATCCGGTTAGGTAACAGGTGAAAACATCGCTTCGTTGCATAGGGGAGCCACTGAATTAACTGCTTCATTACTCGTCAATCTTCGTTTATTCTACTTTGGAAATACCGAGAAGTCCCGCTGTGTATGGCTGCCATAAACATATCTATCACACAGACAAGAGAATATGTTTGTTCCAGTTCCCAAAACAACAGAAAAAGTCCCGAACAACATGCTAAGTGGCTAGCTGCTATCAAGCCCATAAATGCTGACAGTTTACGCTGGAAACCATGGAAACATCTAACAATATGTTCCGATCACTTTGTGACTGATAAAAAAAGCATATAATGTGGTCTTACTTTTTAAACCCTGTAGTTGTTTTTGTACAGATGATAGAAAACACCATTAAATCAGTGGATGTACAGAATCACAGCGCCGCCCGCTGTTCCCGTCTCTCCTCAGGACTGTTAACGATCACGTTCAACCAGATTACTGCCATCAATGTTCCCACATAAGAATAAAAGCATAAAAAGCGGCAGAAAGGCATTTGCAGCGTTATAAACATGCACAGTCATAACCAGTTACATACAGATAAGACTGCCGGTAATTTATAGCTTTATCAATGAGAGTAAACTCCTGAGAAGTACATCAAAGAAATACCACCAATTCTTAAAAATCCGGGGAAAATTTATGTTCTATAAAAAATAAATGGCTTGAACACGGGGCTTACCTGATGAAACCAAATACATCATGAGATCGGGAAACTGATCATCAGGCTGTTATGTACAGGTAGGTTCGTCTAACCAGGCTGTAGCAGCAGAAGATGGCATCACTTAGTCCAACAGATACTAGTTTAGCTTCGTATCTTCTTCTAGCGTCGGCAGTGAGACTTTCAGTATAACTGGACGTCATTTCTATAATATTTCAAAGACAGACCGGCGGAGAAAAAAAATTAAAAAGAGTGCAAAAGCAGTTTTTGAGGCTCATAGTCCATCAGACGCCGTTCAAATACGAAGCATATTTTCACCGGGACCAGCTTCGCGGTCACATGAATTCCGGGTTGTGACGTAGGCTCGCGGTGATCCATAAACACACACAAAGAAAATCTGAGCACCTCTCCTGGTGGTCCTACAACTCTATAATATAGCAGACAAATGTACAAGAATTTCCTGACGTTAGAATAAACAAACTGGACCCGGTCCAGGGTGCATCTTAAACTCAACTGAGAACTCTGTGGATCTTCAGCTGCAGAGCTTCATGATTCTGTTCAGGTTCTGATCCATGAACTGGATCAGAACCTCAACAGAGACTGAAGGTAGTGATCGTTTTATTTACAGAGGAGCTAAAAATAAAATGCTGGAGATACATCTGCCGGTCTCACCGGGCCAGTCTTCCAGCCAACCAGGTTCTGTGAGGTTCTGTGAGATCCTGTGTGGTTCTGTGAGGTTTCTGAGAAGCAAAACTCTGTTTAACCTGAAACGGGATTAAAATAGTTGGAGTGAAAACTGATGGTGTAGAAGAAGCTCGGCCCAGCTCGTGTTTGTTTTTCCACACACATTCAGAGGAATGGAGGAGATCAACACCAGCTGAATAAACTCATGTCCAGTTACTGATTAGCAGCTGAGAGGTCAATAACCGGGTTACTGAGTGGAATATAAGTTTATTCATTAATCTCGACCAGTTTGATCCAGGAGGCTTTTTATGGAAACTGATCAGAGGTGACCATGAAGCCAAGAATAAAATAAAAATGGTGTTTGCAGGTTCAGAACGTTCCCGTGTGCCACCGTGGAGGTGAAGAACGAACCCATCCTGGGCTTCAACGAGGGAAGTCCAGAGAGAGCAGAGCTGCTGAAGGTCAGAACCACAAACCAGAACCTCACCAGAATCCCGGTCTGTGTTTTAACCTGTCGTCATGGTTGCAGGCTCTGGACAGTCTGAAGGGGAAGACGGAGGAGATCCCATGTGTGGTCGGAGACGAACATGTGTGGACCAAAGACATCAGATATCAGCTGTCTGTGAGGAACCGCCTGAGATCAGTGACATGTTTGATGAATCTTTACTGTGATTGGTTCGCTCACTCTGCTTCTCTTCCTGTCTGAAGCCCTTCAATCACTCGCACAAGCTGGCCAAGTTCTGCTACGCTGACAAGGTGGGTCAGAGTCCAGGTTCTGCAGCATCTCCCTCACTTCATCTAGCAGAGTTTTAAGGGTGAAAGAAATGACAGAAGGTTTTTCCTAAAAGGGTTCAGATTGCAATCAGAAGCTAAAGAATGCAAAAATTTGTGGTCTTAATACAAGTTAAAAACACTGAAATTGAGAAAAATCAGAATATATTCATGTGAAGTAATCTGCCAGTGGGGTAAGATAATTACAGTCGTCCTCAAAATTATTCATACCCTCAAATTAAAGAAGCAAAAAAATCAGCTGTTGGTGAAATAAGATAAAATTGACTAAAGTAATAATAAACTTCTGTGAAAATCATAACATTGATTATGAATTCTGTTTCGAAAGAAACACAAAAAATAAAACAAGTAAACAAACATGATGGGCCTCTGAAGCTAAAATTTTGTTGAGCAACACTTTGAGACAATCACTGCAATCAGGTGTTTTCTGGAACGTCCAATCAGACTTCTGCACCTGTTGACACGTATGTTGGTCCACTGTTCATGGGAAAGGTGCTCTAATGTAGCTGGGACAGTTTTGTTTGTTTGTTTTTAATAATTATTTCTTGCCAAAATTTTAAAGTAGTAATTTAATTTAGTAAATTATAATTTAGTAAATTTTAATTTATTAATAGTTTCTTTAGTTTCTTGTATTTGAATTACTATAGTGAATTTAGCCTTTTCTTTAATTGGCAGGTATGAATAATTTTGAGGACTGTATACCTGCTTAGATTTCTTAAAGAACAAATACCAAGACTCTAAATAAGGAGAAGCATTGTTAACAAGTTGTAAACCTCATTTCAAGTCCCTCATTTCGTAAAAACACCATCAAAACCAGTCTGGTAATGCTTCTTTTCAGTGTTGTTTCTTTCTTATTAAGAAAAGATCTTAAAACAACATAATTTTTATTGAAAGGCAGTGCCCTTACTGAAGGGGCAGCACCATGTGAAACCTGCCAACCCCTACATACACTATATTGCCAAAAGTATTCGCTCACCTGCCTTGACTCACACATGACACATAACATCCCATTCCTAATCCAAAGGGTTCAGTATGACGTTGGTCCACCTTTGAAGCTAGAACAGCTTCAACTCGTCTGGGAAGGCTGTCCACAAGGTTTAGGAGTGTGTTTATGGGAATTTTTGACCATTCTTCCAGAAGCGCATTTGTGAGGTCACACTGATGTTGGACTAGAAGGTCTGGCTCTCAGTCTCCGCTCTAATTTATCCCAAAGGTGCTCTATCGGGTTGAGGTCAGGACTCTGTGCAGACCAGTCCAGTTCCTCCAAACCCGACTCTGCATGCATGTCTTTATGGACCTGCTTTGTGCACTGGTGCACAGTCATGTTGGAAGAGGAAGGGGCCAGCTCCAAACTGTTCCCACAAAGTTGGGAGCATGGAATTGTCCAAAATGTCTTGGTATGCTGAAGCATTCAGAGTTCCTTTCACTGGAACTAAGCGGCCAAACAAGCTCCTGAAAAACAACCCCACACCATAATCTCCCCTCCACCAAACTTTACACTTGGCACAATGCAGTCAGACAAGTACCATTGTCCTGGTAACCGCTAAACCCAGACTTGTCCATCAGATTGCCAGGTGGATGTTATTCGTCTCTCTAGAGAACGTCTCCACTGCTCTAGAGTCCAGTGGCAGCTGCTTTCCACCACTGCATCCACGCTTTTCATTTCACTTGGTGATGTATGGATGGATGCAGCTGATCACCATGGAAACCCATTCCATGAAGCTCCTGCGCCCTGTTCTTGAGCTGATCTGAAGGCCACATGAAGTTTGGAGGTCTGTCGTGATTGACTGCAGAAAGTTGGCGACCGTACATGCCTACCACTTCATAGTCGTTCTCTAACACTTCCATTTTCTTATGATCCAGCTGTCAGTTGACTGTGGAATATTTAGGAGCAAGGAAATTTCACAACTGGATTTGTTGCGCAGGTGGCATCCTATCACAGATCCATGCTGGAATTCACTGAGCTCAGAGAGCGACCCATTCTTTCATAAATGTTTGTAAAAACAGTCTGCATGCCAAGCTGCTTCATTAATACACCTGTGGCCATGGAAGTGATTGGAACACCTGATTCCCATCATGTGGATGAGTGAGCAAACACCTTTGGCAATATAGTGCACCTGAATGGAACTTGTTAAAGGCTTTTATTTTCTCAAGGCCAGATTGATTAGGATTACATGGGAGTTAAACCTACAAGCTTCTGGTTAAACTGCTCTATCACCTGAGCCGCTTTTTCAGACTGTTAAGTGCACCTCTGTGCCACCAGTTCTTGAATTTCTGGTTAGTTTCTCTTGTTTTAAGATCTTCTCGGTCAAAATGAGAAAGCGACATCACTGAAAGGAGGCATTACCAGACTAGAATTGTGTTTATTATTTAATAAGAAACTTGAAATGAATGTTTCTCAGCTTGTTTTATTATGTGGCTTTCAATCTATTTATTACTGGACTTGTAATGTGACTGAAGTGTCCAGTATGTATGATTGTGTCAGCTAGCTACGCTTCTCTCTGCAAATTAAGTTCCTAACAGATAAAGTGAATTTGAATTGAACTGAATTAGCTAGTTCCACTTTGTCTAAAGTCTAGTTATTTTTTTTTCTTATTACAAGAAACCTGTGTGTCGGAACTGGTATGGGAGGTCTTAAGCGTTTACAGCTAAAATTGGGAGCGAAAGACACAGAGTGATCTGAAACAGTGTCTTTGTAAGATAATTTAACTTGATATGCAGATAACCAGTTTTAGGATTCAGTTACTAAGAAAGAAATAAAAGACATTTACTCTTAAAACATTAATAATGTTACATATATTACTGTCAAATCAATATTGTTCAGAGAGTTTTTGCTGAATATAAGACTGTAAAACTTGGTTAGACTGTTTTTGCAGTGAAAACATTAAACTCAGATGTGGAGGTCTGTATTTCTGACCTGTGTTCAGGATTGTTCTGGTTCCTGTCAGGAGTTAGATGATCATTTATTTCAGTCTGGGTCACACATGGTCCCTGTTCTGTCCAGGCGGCTTGGACCGCCTCAGCTTCTTCTTCTGCAGCTGGTGGACGTTGCATCATAAATCTGTCCTTTTTCCTCCTGAACCCTCCGTCCTGTCCTCTGTCTGATGGTCCAGGAGCTGATCAACAAGGCCATCCAGGCGTCCGTGGCAGCTCGGAGAGAGTGGGACCTGAAACCCGTCCAGGACCGGGCCCAGATCCTGTTCAAGGCTGCAGATGTTATCAGTGGACCCAAGAGAGCTGAGATCTTGGCCAAGACCATGATCGGACAGGTAATGCCTGAAGTTGGCTGCACCTTTTTGTCAGCATCAGATCTGATGAAAACCGGCTTCAGAACCAGGAAAGGTTCTGGTTCTGTGGGAATGATCCCAGCTGTTTACATGATTCCTCTGAGCCGATCGTGACAGTCCCTCCATCCTGGTTCTGTTCAGGGGAAGACGGTGGTCCAGGCGGAGATCGACGCCGCCGCCGAGCTCATCGACTTCTTCAGGTTCAACGCCAAACACGCCATCGAGCTGGAGAAGCAGCAGCCCATCGACGCGGCGGGAAGCACCAACACAATGTTGTACCGAGGACTGGAGGTAGGAACACCTCCCCCCAGGAGATCCCCACATCTGTTTCTGATGACCCGAACGGTCCTGGAATACAGAACCTGAGATGTCTCCTTCTTCTTCTCTCAGGGCTTCGTAGCTGCTGTGGCTCCTTTTAACTTCACCGCCATCGGAGGAAACCTGGCAGGAACACCTGCTCTCATGGTGAGTGTTTCTGTAACGGTGGTACAGCCTCACCTACACGGCTGATTCTGTCCTTCACTAAAGGAGCCAAAGGATCTGAGATAAATGATTTTTTATAGCAAATTGTGACAATATTCACAGTGAAATGTGTACAGTGAAAAACAACATCGGAAATGCAGATAGGAACTATGTATAGAAAGGGGGGAGGGGGAGGGGGGCAGGAAGAGAGAAAAAGAAAAGTTGGATTATATCTGAGAAAGATTTAACAACTTCCAGGAGCAAACCTGAAACAAGTACTTGAAAGAAATCTGGTTACGTCTCCGTGTTCAGCATCAGTTACGTCTCCGTGTGACTGAGGTTGGTTCCTCAGATTTCTGGTCTGATCAGGCACAGGAGTCTGGTTTAGGTTTAGGATTGAGGATTCAGGATTTGGATTCAGGCTTAGGATTCAAGATTTAAGATCAGGATTCAGGTTCAGAATTGGGTTCGGTTTAATATTTGGGGATCAGGGTCAGGATTCAGTTTCAAATTTAGGTTTAGGATTAGGTTCAGGTTTGGCATTCTGGGATCAGGTTCAGATCAGGATTCAGGTTTAATATTTAAAGGGATAGTACACCCACAGAATAGCCCCGTTTCCACCCGCGGGTCTGGGTCAGGTCGGGCCGGGCCAGGCCGGATCGGGTGGGTTTGGGTACGGATGTGTTGATTTCACGCTGTGTCCCCACAGCAACCTGTACCCTTATTCTGGAGGCGGAGAATTAGCTGAACAGCGCTGCTACGTGATTGTGTGACATCATCGCCGTATAACGCCGTTTAACCATAACACCGGCGCCACACGTGACAGAAAAAGAAAGGAGTCACCCCGGCTTTGTTTTTACGCTGGGTCACGCGGGAAGTGGCGGATTTTTCAATGAATCAGCTGATTGCTGTGTATTAGCTCCACCTCTTTGGTCCGGATCGGTTAGATCAGTACCCCTACCGAAGGGTGCCAAAAAAGTAGGCCGGGTCAGGTCGGATATAAGGGTACCCGTCCCAGTTTTTATCTGTGGAGACGCAAAAAAACGTGGACCGATCCGGCCCGACCCGACCCAGACCCGCTGGTGGAAACGGGGCTAATGATGGTCCTTCATTTTCTGCTACCTCTTCTTCTTCTTGGGGTTTCTGGTGGATCACAACCATAGGTCGGAGCATTACCGCCACCTGCCGTTCCAGAGTATAGGTCAGAAGGCAATCTCCCAATCTAACCCCCTCTACCATGGACTGCACTGCGGCACCCCATGGTCCCGACATGGGAAGGGGAATAAAGGAAAGAAAAGAACGGGGGTGTTTTTGCAATCCACCAACATTCATATAATGGAGTTCACCAGTGCCTGAAAAAAAAGGTCCATAAAAGTCCACAAAAACTTGGCAATATTCCTCCATATGGCTCATCCACTGTAATCCAAGTGTCCTGAGTGGGTAGCGTCCATAATTTACTCGAAAAAGCATCATTTAGTAGATTTTTATAGCCTAAACAGCAGAACATCGTACTTCCTATATGCATGTTCATGCGAGTTCACGACACCACGGAAGCTGCGGCAGACGAGATCGCGCTTTCTTTCTTTCTTTGTTTTAAATCAATAGCCACCCTGTCTTGTGTTTGTCCGCAGCTCGTTCACTCTTAGCACAATGTAATCAACTAATTTCTTCTTCTACACTTGCATTATCGGCAGAGTAGGTGCTGAACATCGTGGTTTCCATAGTGTTGTGAACTCACATGGATCTGCATACAGTATAGGAAGTACAATGTAGTACTGTTTAGGCTATAAAAATATACTAAATAATGGTGTTTCGAGTAAATTCTGGACGCTACCCACTCGGGACACTTGGATTACATTGGACGAGCAGTATGGGGGAATGTTGCTAAGTTTTTGTGGACTTTTATCAACCTTTTTTGTTTTTAATGCTGGTGACCTCCATTATATGAATGTTGCCCCCCCGATCTCCGGCTGCATTTGAGATATTAAAAAAGTGCTCCCGAGTCTTGCTCAGCATGAGGGTGAGTAGAAAATGAAGGCACATCATTCTGTGGGTGTACTATTCCTTTAAGTATCGGGATTGGGAAAAGTTTCAGGATCAGAATCTAGGCCCAGGATTAGTATTCAGGGATCCAAATCAGGCACAGCTCCAGATCAAGGTTTAGGTTCAGGTTTGTACTGAAGGATTAGGATTCAATTTCAGGTTTAGTTTTCAGGGTTCAGGATTCAGTTTCAGATTTTGGTTTAGGTTTAGATTCAGGTTCAGGTTCAGTATTCTGGGATCAGGTTTGGGGATCCAGGCTGGGTTCAGATTCAGGAACAGAGTCAGGTGACAGGATGATGTCATCAGTAAACATTTAAAATGATCAGGCTTTTCACATCACATCACATCCAGTTCAGACCTGATTCTCAGAACAGATCAGCTGAAGTTCCTCTGGACCAGCTTTCTGGACCTTGAACCTCCAGCTGGTTCTGGTTTTGTGGACCTGCAGAGGAACTGGTACCCAGTTTTCAGATATGAACGACATCTTGTGTGTCTTGCAGGGTAATGTGGTTCTGTGGAAGCCCAGCGACACCGCCATGTCTGCCAGCTACGCCGTCTACAAAATCCTGCGGGAGTGCGGTCTGCCCCCCAACATCATCCAGTTCCTGCCATCTGACGGTCCCGTCTTTGGAGACGCCATCACCTCCTCAGAGCATCTGGCTGGCATCAACTTCACCGGCAGCGTGCCGTAAGGACGTCTCCTTTAGTCACGTGGTTGCGTTAATGACATCACGCTGATGCTTTCACTGTCTGCAGGACATTCAAGCGTCTGTGGAAGCAGGTGGCCCAAAACCTGGACGTCTACCGGACGTTCCCTCGTCTGGCTGGAGGTGAGCTCCATCTCTGCTCCACAACAGTCCATCAGATCTTCTTCTCCTGCAGCTGATCATCAGCTGTGTGTGTTGTCAGAGTGCGGAGGGAAGAACTTCCACTTCGTCCACACATCCGCCGACGTTCAGAGCGTGGTGATGGGGACGATCCGCTCCGCGTTTGAGTACGGAGGTCAGAAGTGCTCGGCGTGCTCCAGGATGTACGTTCCCGACAGCATGTGGCCGCAGATCAAGCAGCAGCTGCTGGAAGTCCTCAAGAAAGTCCGAGTGGGAGACGTGAGTTTCAGAGATGATCATCTCTCATCATTACAGAAAGCTCCATTGCTTCAAAGTGTTGCTCAACAAAATTTCAGCTACGGAGCTCCATCATGCTTGTTTACTTGTTTTATTTTAAGTATTGTTATAACCACATGAGCTTGTGGAGGAGGCGGCGCCACAACATCCATCAGTCTGAGTGTCCATGATTTTTCTGTTAGAAATTCATTCTGTGAAGTTTCCATTAATTTAATTCATTAGTCACATCTAATATTCACTTTTATATTAATCAACATAAGATTAATTTAATAATTGAGATTAAAGTAAATTTAAAGTTACATCAAAAGGAACATTAAAAAGTAACGGAATAATTACTTTTCCAAGTAATTAGTTTATTTTGCAAAGCTGTAACTCCATTACTAATGCCATTACTTTTTTGGAGAAGTAATTGGTTACTATAATTGATTACTTTTTTTAAGTAATGTTCCCAACACTGCCGTACAGTCAAACTTTACATAATGTGGAAAAGTACCGTTACGACCGTCTAAACAAGGGTAGTGTGACTGACTTCGCTCCGTTAAAGCAGAATCGTTTAATGGATCCTCAAAGATTTTTTTTCTGGAGATGGAAAAACACGTCTCCAGTATCAGATGAGGGTTTTTAATTTTTTTTTCTTTATCCATATACGGACTTGCCTTTAGAGAACTGTGTGTTGGAGATTAGAGACAGCTGACTGGTCCTTGAGTAGTCATGTAAAATGCCGAACAAATGTTTTGTACTTGTTAATTATGTATTTTCAGTCTAAGAGAATTAATCTGTACTTGAGGATTTGATTTGTACTCGTACTTATTGTTACATTTTCAAAGATGGAGATTCACGTTACAGAAATTGTGACCACTCTGCTCTCTCCATTTCACCTTCATGGTATTCTGGATGGTCAGAGTTTTGATCTCTGCTTTTCTTCAGATCTGTTTCTGAATCTGAGACGTTAGAGTGGATAATGATGATGATGATGTTCTCTGCTCCTCAGCCGGTGGAAGACTTCAGCACCTTTTTCTCCGCCGTCATCGATGATAAGGTACCGTCTCTGTTTCTTCCTCACTGATTTATGAGCGGTGTATCACCTCAGAGTGTTTCCTGGTTGACTTCGTCTCCTCCTGCAGTCGTTCGCTCGTATAAAGAGATGGTTGGACCACGCCAAGTCCTCCCCCAATCTGAGCATCATCACAGGCGGACACTGTGACGGCCAGAAGGGTTACTTTGTGGAGCCGACCATCATCGAGACCAAAGACCCACAGGACCCCATCATGAACGAGGTACGGAGCTGCTGCGTGGTTTTACCTGCAGACAGGTGAATTCACGTTGGGAATGACGGAGAATGT
Source organism: Atherinomorus stipes (assembly GCA_023101725.1). NCBI lineage: Eukaryota > Metazoa > Chordata > Actinopteri > Atheriniformes > Atherinidae > Atherinomorus > Atherinomorus stipes. Next base: position 19,642 of record JALJCO010000090.1, read on the forward strand.
TCCAGGTGAATCCAGGTGGGCTGACGGTCAGACCCTCGGCTCAGCTTCCTGTGGTCAGCCGTGTGTGATCACGCGATTACGTTGTCGCCTCGTACTGACACGTGTTTCCGTGATCTGCAGGAGATCTTCGGCCCGGTTCTTACAGTCTACGTTTATCCCGAGAACAACTACAAGGAGGTTCTGCGCCTGATCGACGGCACCTCACCGTACGCGCTCACGGGAGCCGTGTTTGCCCACGACAGGTAACGCCGTTCAGGTTTCAGATTCCAAGTTTCAGGTCCCAGGGTTTATGTGCCAGGTTGTTTAGGTTCAAGGTTTCAAGTTCCAGGTTCTAGGTTTCAAGGTCTGGGTTCCAGGTTTTAGGTTCCAGGATTTAGGCTTCAGATTTCATGTTCCAGGTTTTAAGTTCAAGGTTTCAGGTTGCAGGTTCTAGGTTTTAAGGTCTGGGTTCCAGGTTTTAGGTTCCAGGATTTAGGCTTCAGATTTCATGTTCCAGGTTTTAAGTTCAAGGTTTCAGGTTGCAGGTTCTAGGTTTTAAGGTCTGGGTTCCAGGTTTTAGGTTCCAGGTTTTAGGTTTCAGGTTTCAGGTTTCAGGTTCCAGGTTTTAGAATTCAGGTTCCAGGTTTCAGATTTCAGGTTCCAGGTTTTAGAATTCAGGTTTCAGGTTCCAGGTTCTAGGTTTTAAATTTTAGGTTCCAGGATTTATGTTCCAGGTTTCAGATTTAAGGTTCCAGGTTTTAGGTTCTAGGGTTTAGGTTTCAGGTTCCAGGGTCCAGGTTTCAGATTTCAGGTTTCAGGTTCCAGGAATTTTTTTTCCAGGTTTCATATTTAAGGTTCCAGGTTTTAGGTGCTTCCCTTTTTGCTGGATCCATAAATGTAGTTGTTGTTTGTTTGACAGGAGTGGGATCAATAAAGTTGTTTGCATGTGTGTTTCAGTACGGTGATTGACGAGGCAGCCAGAGTGCTGAGGAACGCTGCAGGGAATTACTACGTGAACGATAAATCCACCGGATCAATCGTGGCTCAGCAGCCGTTTGGAGGCGCCAGAGCTTCAGGTCAGAATCCGTCAATAACCTGATATACAGGATTGACTAGCCTGCAGGTCAATGCCTCAGTTTAGTGAGAGGATGATTAAATCTGATCAGCTGTTTGTCAGTAATGAGCTGCTGATCAATAATGATCAGAGAACTGAGATCTGATCAGTTTTAATGCCTCTATTTCTGCTACAAATCCAGATAAATTCATCTGATCAGTTGTTAGCTGGGAGATGCTGATCAATATTAACTAATAATCAGATGGACAATGATTTGAACAAAAATAGTGGATTGATCACATGCAGGATTGATTGATTGATTGATTGATTTCTCTTTATCAAGGCACCAACGACAAACCTGGAGGTCCTCACTATGTCCTGAGGTGGACGTCTCCTCAGGTGGTGAAGCAAACACACGTCCCCCTCACAGAGTGGAAGTACCCGTACATGGGCTGAGACAGAGTCCACCTGTCCTCTGTTTGTCCTTCCATCTCTTCATCTTCTCTGTCTATTCTTCATCTAACCCCCTAACACTTGTAGAGGAGACAAGTCCTACAGTCTTCTGTCCTTCTACCTGTCTACTTGTGTCTTCATCCATCCTTTCTGTCCTGTCCCTCTTCTCTCCCTCATGTCTCCATCCATCTCTCTGTCCTCTGTCCGTCCACTCATCATGTCTCCATCCATCCTCTCTGTCCTCCGTCCCTCTGTCTGTCCACTTATCATGTCTCCATCCATCCTCTCTGTCCTCCGTCCCTCTATCTGTCCACTCATGTCTCCATCCATCCTCTCTGTCCTCTGTCTCTCTGTCTGTCCACTTATCATGTCTCCATCCATCCTCTCTGTCCTCCGTCCCTCTATCTGTCCACTCATCATGTCTCCATCCATTCTCTCTGTCCTCTGTCCCTCAGCTGATCTTCACCTGCAGATGTGTGAATCAATGACAGATTATGTCTTTGTCTCCGTCTTCTGTGTGTCTCTGTTTGCACTGAACGTGGACATGAATGTCCTCAGATGGACGTCCTCTGTTAGACACCAGCTGCTGGTGTTCTGGCCCTGAAACTGAACTGGTCCCTGGGAAACCAGCAGCGGACAGTTTGGATGATAGATAATGGATTCTGGTTCCGTCTGGTTCCGTCTGAGTCTGTGGGTCAAAGAGAACCTTGAATGAATTGATTAGCAGCTGTTAGACTGATCAATAAGGAGACCAGTGGTGAGGTGTGTGACGCTCACCTGAATCCATCAGCCGATTTTAGCTTCTTAGTGGAGATTTTTCTGCATGATGGTCGTCATGGAGACGAGCACTGGTGTGATGCTGAGTGAGGAGGCGGAGCTGCCGACGTTCCCGTCTGTGACGCTGAGACACACCTGCAGCAGGTGTCAGAGATCACCTGACGGCCTGAAACTGCAGCGAGGAGTCGCTCTGCCGATGTCTCTGGATGTTCCAGAAAGTTCTCCGAGGTCTAATCTCCGTGTTCAGAACGTGCCTGCTTCAGCAACTCTGTAAATTCAGATTAATTTTTTACAATAAATAATAACGTCTTTGGAACAGCGTCTTCTGGTCTGTTTGATTCTTGTGTTACTGGTTTCTGCAGAACAGGTGAGTCCTGGTCAGATTTTACACTCACTGTGTCTGCGATCTGTCTGTAAACTTCAAGCTATGAGATTGGATCTAAAAGTACTGATTATAGAAGCTGTTCTAACTTTACAGATTCAGAGATGCTCTTGTGTTTAACCCTGTCTGGTTTGTCTCATACAGCAGCTTTAGTTTCCAGTAGCTCCCAGCAGGGGACAGCAGTGGTTAACATCTCCTTTAAGAAACATGTCTGATTATATGATTCATGTTCCTGGTGCTCAGTGTTAGAGATGACGTTAAATAAAATGAAATTAAAAATACTTTATTTATCCCAGAAGGGACATTCAAATTGTAAAAAGCTCTCTCACTTTTTTCTTTCCTTTTCTGTTTTTTTTTTTTTTTTTTTTACAATATAACATTTATATGAAATAACATAATAATAAGTCAGTCAGTCAATCTTGCTCTTTAAGGTGATGCTGCTGGTAGGAATGAATTTCCTACAGCAAACCAGACGCAGCCCCCCACTGAACACACTTTGCATGGTTTTGCACTGTGAACCTTTTATACTCTGGGTCCTATAATCTTTCTAATTCTTGGTATTATGACTTTATTTCTGTTCATTACATTAAATTAAGCAATACTGATTAAAAAGCCCCTTTTAAGATTAGATACTTCAGTCGTTGGTCAGCTGTTGTTCCTATTAGTCAATTGTATGTTAATATGTTAAATCTGACTCAAATGCATCAATACTGTCATATAGCAATCAAAGTTCCTCATTTGTCATCTGTCATGGCTTCCAAGTTGGAATATTCTCCTCCTGTGTTTCATCTTAGCCTCTGTAAAATCATTTGGTCTTAACATAACAACTTTTAGGCCTTTTTCTTTCTTTTTTTTTTTTTTTTTTTTTTTTACACGGCAGATGCATCTTTGTAACCCTGACATATGAAGGAAAGCATCAGCTGTCATGTTTGGAAGTAATAATTTCCTTGTCAAAAAGAGGTTAAGGTTTCTGTCTTACCCTTGATGAGTGTATTGTGGTTTGAAACGATCATCTTTTTTCAACCAAGAGATTACTATTGGGGGGATATAACACCATTTGGAGTTTCCCCAACCATTTTTGTAGCAACATTTAAAGGTGTAATAGTGGAGCATAAGAGCCATTTTCCCTGTCAAAAAGGGATTAGGGCCTCTAACTTGCTATTGGAAAGTTAATTGTAGTTTAAAATAACCTTATTTTACCCAGGACAAAGATATTGTTTAGATTAGAAGTCCCAAATTGGTCCAGAAACACTTATACATTTTATGGTAGAATTAGGGGTTTTAGGTCCTTAACCACTTTTTACTTCCCCTTTTAACTGATCCTGTCCAGCATCTTTGCAGCATAATGATGCTCTGGCTGCTTTGTTGTGTTGAACAGCTATTCTTTGCCAAGCGGAGCTTTATGAATATAAGACTTCTCTTGATATTCTGAATTTATTCATTTTAATTCTTTTAATTTAATTGAATATTTGTTTATAATTACATTTTACACCATATTGCTGGGCCTGACAGCAATATGGGAAATGAAGTTTAAGAAAAGAAATGATAAGGAGTGGAACAGAAAGAAAAAAGTGAAGGAAAGACAGAAAGAAAAAACATGGATAAATTTACAGTCAATGGACTTGATGCACAACTTTATTACTTCCTGAACTTAAACCAGCTCCTTTGCCTCCTGTCTTTCATTACTGGACAAACTGATTAATCCAGGTGTGCCTGACCATTGTCTTTGTGGATACTGAGGTCAGGCTCACCTGGATTAATCAAATCGTCCAATAGTGAAAGACAGGAGACGAAGGTGCTGGCTTAGGTTAGGTTAGTGGAGTTGTGCATAAAGCACAGAAACCCATAAACAACATTCCAAGGTCTTTGCTGGAAAACAAATCCTGTAATCCCCTACAGGAGGACCTGCAGGTGGAAACCTAGCTGAAGACAACTTGAATAGACAGCTACTGGAGTATCCTAAGATCCCGAGACCTGGGCCACCAGCAGCCACCCCAAGGAGATGGACAACCAGAGGGTGGCCCCAGCCGAAGCCCCCCACAGTCTCGGCGCACAGGCCCCTGCGGGCCAAGACCAGCAACCCCCGACCCCGCCAAGTGTTGGCCACCCAGGACCCAGGAGGACCGGGCCCCCCAGATGGCCACGAGGCAGAACCCGCCCCTGCCCCACACACCGGGCACCAGTGCAACACCACTGCCACCACACACTCACACACACAATCCCTCCAGCCCCCACACATACGCACAACACACCTGCCTGCATCCCTCAACACCCCCTCCTCCCGGCATGAGCCAGGCTTGGCCACCACCCATGGCCAGGTGGTTGGCATCTGCAGCTAAAGGGTCAGCACTGGCCCCCTGTCTACCCAATGCCGGGTGGGGGGGGGGACTGGGAAGAGGAGCAGTGAAAGAGACAGGGCCCAAGGTCCACCATCCCCAGTGCCCAGGGAATCCCCCAAGGGACAATCCACGCACACACACCCTCACACACCACATTCCCCCATCATCCTTCCCACACACCAGCACTGACCTGGAAAAAAACATACACACGCACACGATCACACTTCGATTCCTCAATCACCAACAGTCAAACATCCCCTACAGATGAACACATCCACGCCCCCCTCCACATGCGGTGGTCCATGCCCATGCCCCATAGCAAATAGTCACACAACCCTACCCATGCCAACACATTATTTTGTGAAACCAGTTTGTTAGATTACAAAGATGCCTTAGTGACATAAAGACCTGGATAACTCTGAACTTTCTGCTTCTAAATTCAGGCAAGACCGAGGTTGTTGTCTCTGGACCTGAAAAACTCGGGACTAAATTATCTAGCTTTATAGTTGATCTGGATGGCATTAATTTGGCTTCCAGCACTACAGTGAAGAATCTTGGGGTCATTTTTGACCGGGATTTATCTTTAGGCTCACATATAAAACGGGTTTCTAGAGCCGCCTTCTTTCACCTATGTAATATTGCTAAAATTAGGAACATCCTCTCCCAGAACGATGCAGAAAAACAAGTCCATGCTTTTGTTACTTCCTGATTGGATTATTGTAATTCCTTATTATTGGGCTGCCCCAAAAATGCTTTGAACAGTCTCCAGCTGATCCAGAATGCTGCAGCGAGGGTTCTGACTAGAACCAGCAGGAGAGATCATACTGTATTTCTCCAGTTCTAGCTTCTCTTCATTGGCTTCCTGTTAAATCCAGGATAGAATTTAAAATTCTTCTTCTCACATATAAAGCTCTCCATGACCAAGGTCCATTGTATATTATAGATTTCATAGCACTTCGCTCTCAGACTGCAGGTCTTCTGGTAGTTCCAGGGTCTCTAAGAGTAGAATGGGAGGCAGAGCGTTTGGCTATCAAGCCCCCCTGTGGAACCAGTTACCAATTCAGGCTGGGGAGGCAGACACCCTCTCTACCTTTAAGATCAGGCTTAAAACCTTCCTTTTTGATAAGTCTTATAGTTAGGGATGGTTAGCCATCCCTTAGTTAAGCTGCTATAGGTTTAGACTGCTGCGGGACGTTCATGATGCACTGGGCTCTTTCTCTCCCATCATCTCTGCTTCTCCATGTAGAAACTTGTGACAGTATTGCATCATTAACTGTGTTCTCCTCTCTCAGCAGGTCTGACTGGATAAAAGTTGCAGTATCTATTGGTCTCCCTTTCTGTCTTCTCCCCTCCAGCTGGTCGAGGCAGATGGCCGCCCTACCTTCTGCCGAAGGTTTTTCCTCCCTGTTAAAAGGGTGTTTTCCTTCCCACTTTCGCCACCCCTCCGTGCTTGCACAGGATGGGGGATTGGACTGGGTCAAGTCAAGATTTACTCCAATCTGTTGGTCTGCTTAGGTAGGCTGTTATGAATCTGACTTGAATTTTTCAGTTTGTTAAGCTCCCTGAGGTCATGAATTGACGCTATACAAATAAAGTAGAATTGAATCCCCATCCATCCACGCCTCCCACCTACTGTACCTCTCCCACAAATGCAGGAATACCCCGTACATCCGCCTCATTAGTGCGCACCTCATCTGCCACATTATTCACATACACACAATCAAACCTTGATTCCTCAATCACACCCAAACATCCCCCACAAACATATGCACTCATGCCCCCCTCCCTTTGCAGGCCCACATCCCCGACAGACACACACTCCCACCCATGCCCTCACATCCCGCTCATCCACACCCCCACATACCTACCCCACACAAGCGCCCACACCCGACCAACTTTGCTACTTTTTGGTGTGCAAAAACTACTTTGAGGCTTAATTCCACCTCAGAGAGATGTGGCAGTGGATGAAAGGTAAACGTTGACCAGAAATCTCTTGATAAGTTTTCTAAATAAACTGTAAAAGGGTGCCTTTTGGATTCAAAACAGCAAATTTCACCGAAAGATGAGGGAGTTTCATGTCTATGGCAATCGTTTTTTGGCAAATCACCGGCAAAGCCCTACTCACACATACACGTGCACACCTTCACTTGACAGAGTTACAGTTCCAGATAAAGAAATATGTAAAATATACAATCAAAGGTAGGACAAAGAGTATACGTTTGTGGGACTCAATGCAGCATCCCAAGACGGTCCAACCCCAAATACTGTCTCTTTACTGATATCAATTTCACTGTCTCAGCAACATGAAGACAGGGCCGTTTCAAGGAATTATGGGGCCCCAAGCAAAATGGACTTGAAGCCCCCCCCCCCCCCCCCCCCCCCCCCAAAAAAAAAGACTGCTGAAAAAATAGTGTTTTTTTAATTTGAAAATTTGAAAAAAAAGGACGCAACCACCCCCATAACGTATTTAAAAAAATGATAGGATTACTTTTTAATCAATCGTCGGTCATAGTAGGGGGAACACACTCTGATGAAAACCGTGTAATGGAAATGGACACGTGTCCAAACGGGCCCCATCATTGAGCCTCCACCGCTGGCTAACTACTGTCAATTGCAGGTGGATCGCAATATCTCAAGAAGACAAGCTTAAAAGTGGGATTTTCAACTTCTGCATGTCCGAGCTTAAAATTTCCAACTGTATGATGTAGTTCGTGACTAAAATAAGAAAGTAATATGATTTGGAAGCAGTTTTGTGTCTCCCTTGTGAAGCAGAAGTTTTCTTTCCCCAATCGCAATATCTCGGCAAGAAAAGCTTAAAGTAGGATTTTGAACTTCTACATGTTTGATCTTGAAAATTCCAACTGTATGAGGTAGACTGTGACTAATATAAGAAAGTTATATGGTTTGGAAGCAGTTTTGGGTCTCTCTTGTGAAGCAGAAGTTTTCTTTCCCCAATCGCAATATCTCAGCGAGAAAAGCTTAAAGTGGGATTTTAAACTTCTGCATGTCCAATCTTAAAAATTCCAACAGTATAGTGTAGCTAGTGTCTAAAATAAGAAAGAAAAGTGGTTTTGAAGCAGCTTGAAGTTTCTGTAACTGCTTGAGTGCTGCCCGGTTAAAGCTATGGTTTCTTGGGGCCCCAGGCAATTGACCTATGGCTAAACCACGCCCCCAAACGCGATGAGCCAATCACAGTGCGCCCAGCTATCCCATACACTCGGACATTCTCTGCTTGAACGTCCATTGAAATGCATTGAAGTTAGTCCGTTTTTGTTGTTTTATGTGTTCTTTTTAGTTTAAAATGGTCAAACGTGTGCATGGGGTACATGCAACTCCGATACTAGGTATCCTGAGAGGCTGGGTGACAGGGCGTATTTTTTTGCCTTTTACCAAGTCACATCAAGCCAAAGTTATGCGGCAGACCACATCAACTGAACGTGGATAAAATGAACAAGGATGCCTACATCTGTTCTAAGGTAAGGCAACATCGTATTCGAGGCAACATGTTGTCACTTTGCTTGAAAGAAACATGAAGTTACCTTCCCTAACGTTAGTTTAAGTTGGCTAACGCTAGCTAAACATGCTAGTTTTGGTACGTGGTAACGGTACATAGACGCTGTCGTGTAGTACAGGTGTAGTGTAGTAACGTCAATAACGACACGCCTCTGGCTTCCAAGCTGCAGCCAGACTGCTCCGCTTCCGTGGCTGTTTGATCAGTTTTTGTCAGATGATCACTTTTTGGCACAACAGCAGCCGTGCAGCAGTTTGGGCAAGAAACTGAGGGAGCGACACGAGTCACATTCAGAGATTCACAGGCTGATTTCTACTCCCAGTTTAAGACTTCTGAACAATTTCTTTTTGTTTGTTTGTATTGTTTGTATTGTTTTTATGTTTTTTAATTTATCTCGTCATGATCTCTCTGTCTGATCACGCGTCTGTTGTCCGTGTTGACAGCTGTCATCTCCCGAAATGTCACATAGCGCCTGTCACCGAATGTTGTTTGTCCGAGTGAGTGGAGGGGGCGGGGCTTAGCCATAGGTCAATTGTTTGGTTTGCTTGCCTTGTTGCAACGGCCCTGCATGAAGAGACAGTTTTTATTAATGTACTGTAAGGTTTTAACCCGGGTAGATTTAAGATGAGTGGTATGTGGTATTATTTCAATCAAAGTTTAAAAGTTTAAGATATTTAAAGTTACGTATTTCAGGAGTACTGACAAGAAAAGGGGACATCTGGAGTTATTTTAGTCAACGTAAAAATTTAATTCACAAAAAAAAAAAAAAAAATTAACTCCTGCGTAGACATTAAAAGAGTTTTTTTTTACAGTCATCGAGTAAAACAACTGTTTTCTTAGCCTGAATATATGTGTGATTTTCTCAGGTGACAGAATCAGTTTCCAGGCTGTTCAGAGACAAGAATAGATGCTGTGGAGAAGCAGGTGAGCTTTAGTACTCAGAATTGTGACTTGGTTTACTAAATTCATCAAAATCTAATCAGTCATAATATGACATACTCAGCTGTTTATCTGACCATCACAGAAATTTACAGGCTAAAAAAAGACATTTTTTGTGTGGCACACACTTGTAAAAACAAAAACCGCAAACAAACAAACAGAAAGGCCAAAATTCTAACATGGTTTTTTTTTTTTTAAATAAAATAAGAGTAAATGAAAATAAAGATGTAAAAATGAACATTTCCTTTAACATCACAACTGCTACGTAGTGACAATTAGGCAAAGTGATCATGCAAAGATTTTGTCTAAAAAACTGATGACAATGCACCGGATTATCAGTGTGTCCATAATTATGTTAATGGTCATATTTCCTTCGAGGTTTCATTAAGTTGAAGAAGTCATGGATTTTTAGTACTGTGTGATTAAAGATTACTTCTGTTGATGAGAGTACTTTGCATGGCGGAAAGTACTTTCTTGTCAGAATAGTACAAATATGAAGGAAAATACCAACAGATTTCATCTCATGAAATCACAAATAACATTAAGTAAGAGCAAAGCAAAAAAGCTGTATGAATGTGAAACACTGAATTGAATATTTTGCATTGTAGACTTCTGCTTATTCATATGTCCTAACTACTCAATTATATGATTCTGCAAATAAACGGCAATAAGACACTCTGGTTCAGGGGCTCTGTGGGCCAATTTTATGACCCTGCCGAAGGCAAAATAAAAGCTACGCCTTTGTCCCTCATGTTCTGATTTCAGCTTCAAACTTCCTGTTTGACACTGAAATCACTGAATTTCAAGCAGATCAATGAGGTTTAATGTGAACTCTGTGTTCTTCATCCTGAACACATCAGAGCTGCTGTTTCATCACTGAGACCTTCATAGGTAAAACATGAACTTTACCACCAGTGCGAATGAATGGAAACATCCTGTCAGTGAAAGTGTGTGTGAAGGTGTGTATGTGTGTGTTAGTATCAGGATCAGAGAACAACAGTTTTCCTCTGTTCCAGTCCAGATTCACTCTGATCCTCTGCAGCTTCTTCTGAACTGGAAGATCACTGTCAGAACTTGGAGACCCTGCTGAGTATTCACCTTCATAGAACCCTATTCTCCATAATCCAGACTCCATGTTTCTCTTCCTGTTTACAGACTCTGCTAACACACCCACTGACCAGAATTCACCGTCTCCAACGTCGACATCCCAGCTGTGAGTTCCTGAGTTAAAACCCTCAGAACTCAGAACAAAACCATGAAAACCAATCCTCTCTGGATTATCAGGAAGGTTCTGTTTCTCTCCTCGTCTCACACTGGTCAGATCTTCAGACAGGAAGAGTCTTGGACCAGCAGTGTTTGGGTCCAGAATGAGAGGAGTATAGCAGACCAGGTCCTTCATGTTGTTCCAGATGTTGAAGGCCAGGTTGCCCAGGTGTTTGGCCTGGTCTATCAGAGCTCCTGAGTGCAGCTGTGGATCATCCAGCAGGGGGCAGCGCTGGACTCTTTCCACTGCAGCCTTGTAGTTGTTCAGGAATGAGACGTCTGCAGCTCTCAGCTCCTCCTCTGTGGTTCTGACTGTGTCTGAAAGAGCTGCTATCTCTCTGCTCAGAGCCTCCATCTTCTCCTTCATCATCCCACTCTTCTGCTCCTCTTCCTCCCTCAGTGCAGCCAGCCTGGCCTCCTCTTCCTCTGCTAGAAACTGATGAAGCTTCTTAAACTGCTCCTTAATCTGCCTCTCTGTGTGTCGGGCCTGGACCTTAATGTGTTCTGCTGTTTGATCAAACTTCATCTGAACTTTCTTCTGGAGCTCCAGTTTCTTTTTTAATGGTTCCAGAGTTTCCTGAAGTTCCTTCCTGTGCGGTTCAGCAGCTTCATCGATGGGTTTGATTTTGTGGTTTTTGTGTTTGTCTGAATCTCTGCAGATGTGACACACTGGCTGCTGATGGTCCAGACAGAAGAGTTTGAGTTTCTCAGAGTGCAGATGGCAGAGACCTGCTGAAGCTCTCTGATCTCTCTCCTGTAAGAAGGACTCACACACATTCTTCAATGCCAGATTTAATGGTAGCTCCTTTGAAGATCTTCTCCTACAAACGGGACACTGGCGTGTTGGTTTCTTTGTCCAGCAGTTCTTCAGACAGTCTCTACAGAAGCTGTGGCCACATGACAGAACTACAGGATCTCTGAAGACATCCTGACAGACCGGACAGCAGAGATCCTCCTCTGATCTGGAAGCCATTTGGTCTGAGAGTGAAGCTGAAAACACAGCAGACAGAAAGTCCAGTCAGTCATGGCTGCCCTCCCTTCTCTGCTAACTCCATCAAACTGACTCTGAGTGGTGTTTCTGCTCAGACTCACCTTCAGTGTGTGGACTGGGAGCAGCTTGAAGTTTCCCACTTTTCTTTCCTGCAGCTGGACTCACTCAGAGGAAGATGAAGGTGAATCTGATCGTCTGTAGAGACCAAGAATCACTGACTGTTTCCTGCTTCGTCTCAGCTCCGTCAGGTGAAACTTAATCAGATCTCTGCTGCTGCCTCACCTGTAATTCAGGTGTGTTTTATTCCAAAGTTCAGAGGTCAGTCTGTCAGTAGCTGTTTATGTTAATGATAAACAGGTTTTACATTCTTACCTGCAGATTTAAAGCAACAACCTAAATGCAGACTGTAAAGTATTCACACCCCCACACTGTGTTTATCGGTGTGTGTCGCTCTGTTCTGGTCAACAGGACATGAAAAGTTCTGTATGAATCGTCTGTTGACCATCATAACACTGTTAAAACACAAATAAACATCTGAATTCAACAAGCTTCAATCTTCTTCCAGCATCTTCTCCTCTTCCTCCTCCTCTTGTCAGTCCTTCAATTTCCTTGGGGGGCAGAACCTTCAGTTATCAGACCCCTCTCTGTGGAAGCAGTGCCCAGTTTAGCTTCAGTAAGTGGACACCCTCTGCCTTTGAGATGAAGCTTAACACCCTTTATTTTTGATAAATCTTATAGCTAGAGGTGGTCTAGTCATCCCTTAGTTGTGGTGCCATATGCCTAGACTGCTGACAGATCTCCCATGACTCACTTCCTTCCATTTTTGCCTTCTAACTCTTTATTCCATTTCCTGGGGACTCACCACCTGCCGTAGGGGTCCAGTGCCGTCTGAGCTGGGTGGTGACCAAGACCAGGGGAGACTGTGGTGGTCTGATCCTCGGCTGCAGAAGCTGGTTCTCGGCGAGACACAGAGCAGATGTGGGCATACTCATTGCCCCCTGGCTTGGTTCCTGTATTTTTGGGTTTAACCCAGTCGTTGAGAGGGTAGCATCTTCCACGGGCTCGGGGTCATGGCGAGCTGCATGCCTGTTCTTTTTTTTTTTTTTTCTACTTGTCCTGTCCAGCATCGAAGCACGCAGAATGGAAATCTGATTGCTTTATTCAGTTGAACAGTTTTGCTTTACCAAGCGGAGCTTTATGAACATAAGGCTCCACTTGATATCCTGTTTATTCATTTTATTTCTTTAATTAAACATTTGTCTATTACACCATTCCATATCATACTGCTGGGCCTGACAAGGGAGAAATGAAAGTTAACAGAGGTAATGATAGAAAGTGAAACAGAGAGAAAGGAGTAAGGAAGAGGAAGAGAGAGAGGAGAGAAAACATGAATCCACTTACACAGTTCACTGGTACATCTGTACAGCAATCCCTAAACAACATTCCAAGGTCTCTGTTGGAAAACAAAACAAGCAATCCCCTACAGGAGGACCAGCAGGTGGCTTAAATATCCTCAGATCATACAAACACACGCAGAACTACGCAGAGAAGAGGTACAACCTAGTCAGCGCAATGGGAAGTAGAGAAGAGGTAAAACCTAGTCATCGCAATGGAAAGCAGTGTCACAGTGTCAACATGCATAATAAAGGGTGCTCCGTGGTGATACAGTCATACAGATGCAGCCTCGTCTCTGCAAGGAGGAGGAAGCCCGCAAGGCTCACGACCCAGATCCCCCCCCAAAGAGCGGACATGCATCCCCCGAAGGGCGGCAAAAGGCGGCCCCAGCCGGAGCCCCCCGCGGTCTGGGGGCCCAGGCCCCAGCGGACCAAGACCAGCAGCTGCCGACCCCACCGGGCGCCGGGCGCCCCCCGGAGCAGGGACAGCGCCGGGCCCAGGGCCCAAGCGCCCAGGAGCAGCCCCCCCCCCCCCCGACCCGGGCGGCCCAACTGAAACCCAGGAGGACCGGATCCCCCAGATGACACCCCCCCAGGGCAGGCCAGCCCCCACCCCAACATCCCTGCCCCACACACCTGACACCAGGGCGCCACCACCTCTACCACCCCCTACCCCGCCACCACGCTCACACACACACTCCCCACACACCTACCCCAACACTAGGGCTGAAAGATATACCGTCACCGCATCCACATCGAGACACGGGCACCCAAGACATCAACACCGCAAGAGCAACCACACAAAAGATACAGATCCCCCCCGCGCCCGCCCCGCATACAAAGCCCCGGAAGGTACCGAGGTACCCCTGCCTCCCGGGATCCCCCCAGGGCAGAAGGGGGCAGGCATGGCCGCCCTCATGGCCAGGCGACCGGCGTACACCACAGAGGGGTCAGCCTCGGCCCCTGGGGGCGCTCGACCACCCCAGGCCAGGGAGGGGGGAAAAGGGACGGGAGCGGACAGGGTCGGCGGAAGGGCCAGAGTCACCAGCCCAACATCCCCAGGCCCCGCAAACCCCCCAAGGGGCACGCAGAGCTGCTTTTTTTTTTTTTTTCCCCTCCCCTTTCCTCCCCCACTCTATCGTATCACCCCTAAACCCTACTTCAAACAACCCACAACTTTACCCCCGTCAACACTCCCCCATCCCATCCTCCTCCCGCCCCTCCTGTATAGCCAGTTAGTCCCCGCACATCCGCCCCCCCCAGTGCCCATGCCCCCCTCCAAACCCAAGCCTGCACCCCCACCCAGGCCGCGACCCGCACAATCCCCCAACCCCGCCAGAGCCACCACCCACCCACCCACCCACACCCCCCCACCCACCCAGCCGCCCCGTATCCGATCCCCCCACAGATCCACCCCCGCTCCCCACCCAAACCCCCCCAACCCGACACACACAAACCCCACCAATGCACCACCACCCCCACACCCAAACACCCATCCCCCATGCACCCCCACCCACCCACCCACCCATCTCCACACACCCCCACAGGCAACCACACACACACACGCATTCACGCCCCCCTCCAGTCACACACCCACCCACACACACCAAGGACGGGGACCACGGGGCCACCAGCCCCCCCCCCCCCACGCCACAAGTCCACCGCCCCCAGCCCCCCGGACCACGCGAGACCAACCCGCACGAGACCACCCGCGCAGGCCAGCCCCAACCGACACAGCGGCCGGGCAGGACAGGCACCCGGCGTGGAAAAGACCCGGCCACCCCGCAACCCCCCACCTCCACACACTAGAGCTAAACGATATGGACAAAACCCCAAACCCCGACATTCACGCCAGACACCTCAACATCGACACGACACGACTACGGGTCCGCCGAAAACCAAGCACCCCGGCGGAAAGCACAGCTCCGTCCGCGACCCCCAGAGCCCCACACGCAGGACAAGCACAGGGGAAATCCACATCCCCCACATAGCCGCTCCCGCGACACACCCCCCAGCCCCACCACACACACACCCCCACCGGCACACACACCCGCACGCACACAGCAGAGGCGCCCCGGCCCCCGGTGCAGTGACTAGACGTCACCAGGTCGTGAGGACCGGCCAAAACCAGAGGAAGCACGTCCCCCCCCCCCCAGCGCCAAGCCGGGTCCCCCGGCCCCGGAGGCAGGGGCCACCCCCAAGCACCGGGGCCCAGGACCCCCCCGCCCCCCCGGGACGGCCCCGGCCACCCGGCGCCGGCCGACAGCAACCAGCCAGGGCCCCACCAGCGACCCGCCCACTGCATGCCTGTTCTGCCGCGTCCGAGGGTGGGGGTGCTGGGGGCTTGTAGCTCCTTACCCGGTCCGGGTTATCACTCAGGAGGCACGGAAGCAAGGGGAAGAGTGAGGTGGGTGTGTAAGGGGCAAACGAATGTGAGTGTGAAAGGGGAAATTCATAAGGTGTAGGAGGGATGAGGTGTGTCTCAGTGGGCATGGTGCATGCAGGTGTACAAGGTTTGGTGTTGGAGAGAGTGAATGTCGGAAAGTGACCGTGCAGGAGAAGAAGAATGTGTAGGAGGAGGAGGGTGGGGAGGAAGGGTGTCCAGGGTGCGTATGGAGTAAGAAGTACAGTTGTGTGAAAAAGTGTTTGCCCCCTTCCTGATTTCTTACTTTTTGCATGTTTGTCACACTTAAATGTTTCAGATCATAAAACAAACTTAAATGTAAACAGAAAATGCAGTTTTTTTATGAAGATTTTTATTAGTAAGTGGGGGGTCCAAAACTCAATGGCCCTGTGTGAAAAAGTGATTGCCCCCCTGTTGAAACATAAATTAAAGGAGTGATGACATAGCAGTAAAAACTAGTTCATGTTGTTGGCATTGCTGCATATGTCAAATCTCCAAACAAAAAAATGTTTTGAAATGCCAGACCTCACTTCCTCAGTAAAACAGTCGGATCCAGTAATGACATGCAGCTTCATCGGGGACCAAGTTGACTTCATTTTGATTGGCTACACCTTATTTGGCTATAACCTTATTTAGAGAAAGCAGGTCAAGCTGCCCTAGCGGTGTTTGCTAAAGGCTAACTGCCAGTAACATGGGCCCTTCAGACAGTGAGCTACGTTTATCAGACAAGACAGCATTTAGAAAATAAATAAACTCACAGGTAATGACATGGTTGTGGTCGCCTCGCTCAGTGTTGCTGCAGAAGTTTTCTTTTTATATCGTAGAATGATAGAACTACGTACAATAAGCTTGCTGTCTGATTCAACTGTTTCTGAACAGAGAGACAAAGTTGACTGGCTATGAACAGGAACTTTGATACTCACTCTGGACATTCATATGGCCTAATCAGCGCACAACAGATCATATTATACCCAAAACCCCAGAAAAGTGAAATTTGATGTCATGGCACCTCTAACTGTGGTTTATCACAACTTTGGAGAGCTGAATTCAATTTCTCTAGCCACACCCAGACCTGATTACTGCCACACCTGTTCTCAATCAAAAAAATCACTTAAATAGGACCTGCTTGACGAATTTAAGTCGACCAAAACATCCTCAAAAGCTAGACATCATGCTGCGATCCAAAGAAATTCAGGAAAAAAAGAGAAACGAAGTAATTGAGAGTTATCAGTCTGGAAAAGGTTCCAAAGCCATTTCTAAAGCTTTGGGACTCCAGCGAACCACAGTGAGAGCCATTATCCACAAATGATGAAAACATGGAACAGTGGTGAACCTTCCCAGGAGTGGCCGGCCAACCAAAATTACCCCAAGAGCACAGTGACGACTTATCCAAGAGGTCGCAAAAGACCCCAGAACAACTTCTACAGAACTGCAGGCCTCTCTTGCCTCAATTAAGGTCAGTGTTCATGACTCCACCATCAGAAAAAGACTAGGCAAAAATGGCCTGCATGGCAGAGTTCCAAGACCAAAACCACTGCTGAGCAAAAAGAACATAAAGGCTCATCTCAGTTTAGCCAGAAAGCATCTTGATGATCCCCAAGACTTTTGGGAAAATTCTCTGTGAACTGAAGAGACAAAAGTTGAACATTTTGGAAGGTGTAGGTCCCATTACATCTGGCATAAAAGTAACAGCATTTCAGAAAAGGAACATCATACCAGAAGTAAAATATGGTGGTTTTAATGTGATGGTCTGGGGCTGTTTTGCTGCTTCAGGACCTGGAAGACTTGCTGTGGTAAATGGAACCATGAATTATGCTGTCTACCAAAAAATCCTGAAGGAGAATGTCCGGTCATCTGTTGGTGACCTCAAGCTGAAGCGCACTTGGGTTCTGCAGCAGGACAATGATCCAGAACACACCAGCAAGTCCACCTCTGAATGGCTTAAGAACAACAAAATGAAGACTTTGAAGTGGCTTAGTCAAAGTCCTGGCCCGAATCCAATTAAGATGCTGTGGCATGACCTTAAAAAGGTGGTTCATGCCGGAAAACCCTCCAATGTGGCTGAATTACAACAATTCTGCAAAGATGAGTGGAACAAAATTCCTTCACAGCCCTGTAGAAGACTCACTGCCAGTTATCACAAACACTTGATGTTTGATCATCTGAAACATTTAAGTGTGACTAACATGCAAAAAAATAAGAAATCAGGAAGGGGCAAACACTTTCTCACACAACTGTAAGTAGGGAGGAGCGAGGTGTGTGTGTGTGTGTGGGTAAAGCTCAGGGTGTGTGTGGGAGCGAGGAGTATAGGTTGTGGGAGGAGGGAGATGTGTGTGAGTGGTTGGAGGAAAGAGATCTGGTTGATGGGAGAGGGAGGGAAGCGTGTGCATGTGTGTCAGGGGTGGAGCGATGGGGGGGATGTGTGAGAAGGTGGAGGAAGAAGGGTGTGAGTGTATCAGGTTGGAGGGAGGGGTGGGTCGGTGCATGTGTGTGGAGGGAGTGCATGTGGGTGTTGGGGTAGGGACTTGGGAGGTGCGGGTGATGAAGGGAGGAGTGTGTGTGGGAGTGTGGTGGTTGTGTGGTAGTGGTGGTGCCCTGATGCCGGGTGTGTGGGGCAGGGGCGTAGGGGTGGGTGCTGGCCCGTGCCGGGTGGTCGTCCGGGACAGCCCGGTCCTCATGGGTGTTGGCTGGGTTGCCTGTGTCGGGGCGGGGGACCCTCCTCTCCAGGACCCCTGAATAGACTGTACCGGGAAGGCTGAGGAGTGTGATCCTTCTGAAATTGGAGCACATCCTCCGATCCCTCAACACCTCAGCTGGGCCTAGAAATCCGTACAGCTGGAAATGCGTACCAAGATCTTGTACCAGTTGTACATGGACCAGATCGCCTGCACAAGGGGGTCCGGTAGGGATGTTGAAAACGAAGCTTTATGAGACACAGACATTTTGACACAGCTGCCAAGAGGTCGACACGAAGTCGAGACAGCATGAGTGTCATCTGCTGGCTAAGGGTGTGTACTGCAGCTGAGGGAAGTGCTGTCTGGAGCTCTTTTTGTCTCTGACACCGGGTATAATAAAGGATACGTTGTCAACCTTCTGTTCGTGTTTCCTTTGTGGTCAATATCTTGGAATTATCCTTTGTGATAAATTAAGTATTTTTCAATAAATTCCTAAGCGATTGGAACAGGTATTAATCGTTGACAGATTAATAAACCCAGTCTCTTCAAGATTTCGGCTCGACACTCATGGATGACGTAATGAGGCCTAGGTTAGTGTGGTCGCGTGGCTTTCGGCATGCTGAGACTTCCACCAAAACAGTGCTAGCAAGACTTCAGGTTCATAAGATCGAGGCGGAGTCGAGCAGACGGGCTCCCTAGGGTCCGGTATTCCATACTCCTGGAGCACCCCCTCACAGGAGTCCCCGGAGGACATGAATGCTTTCTCCAAGTCAAAGCAAATATAGACTGGTTGGGCGAATTCCCATGCCCCCTCCAGGACCCTGCAGAAGGTGTAAAGCTGGTCCACTGTTCCATGACCAGGACAAAAACAACACTGCTCCTCCTCAATCTGAGGTTCAACTATCTGATGGACCCTCCTCTTCAGGACCCCAGGGGAGGCTGAGAAGTGTAATCCCTCTAAATTGGAGCACACCCTCCGATCCCTCTTTATTAAGAGAGGGACCACCACCTCAATCTGGCAGTCCAGTGGTTCTGTCCTGATGTCAATGCAATGCTACAGAAACGTGTCAGCCAAGATAGCCCCACAGCATCCAGAGCCTTAAGGAACTCCGGGCAGATTTCACACACCCCTGGGGCCCTGCAAATGAGGACCTTTTTAACTACCTGAGTGACCTCAGCCCCAGAAATAAAAGAGCCCACCCCTGAGTCCCCAGACTCTACCTTTTCATCAGAAGAGATGCTGGAGGTCTTTAAAGTATTCTCTCCACCGACCCACAATGTTGAGGTCAGCAGTCCACCATCCCCGCTGTACACAGTGTTGACGGTGCACTGCTTCCCCTCCACCTGATGGTGGACCAGAATCTCCTTAAAGCCATCTGGAACTCATTTTCCATGGCCTCACTAGACTCCTCCCATGTCAGAGTTTTTGCCTCAGCCACCACCTGAGCCACCCTCCGCTTAGCCTGATGATACCCGTCAGCTGCCTCAGGAGTCCCACAGGCCAGGAAGGCCCAATAGGACTCCTTCTTCAGCTTGACGACATCCCTCACTGCTGGTGTCCACCAGTGAGTTCGGGGATTACAACTACGACAGGCACCAACAACTTTACAGCCACAGCTCTGACTTGCAGTTTCAGCAATAGAGGTGCGGAACACAGCCCATTCCGTCTCAATGTATCCCGCCTCACTTGAAACATGGTCTCCCGGAGGTGGGAGTCAAAGCTCTCTCTGACAGGGGACTCAGCCAGATGTTCCCAGCAGACCCTCACAACACGTTTGGGCCTGCCAGGTCTGACCGGCATCCTCCCCCACCATCTGAGCTCACTCACCACCAGGTGGTGATCAGTGGACAGCTCCACCCCTCTCTTTACTTGAATGTTCAGGATAAGGGGCCGCAAGTCACGACTACAAAGTTGATCATGGAACTGCGGCCTAAGGTGTCCTGATGCCAGGTGTACATGTGGATACTCTTAGGGTGTGTACACACCAATTGCGATTTGGGCGTCAAAATCGTGCCTGATGCCCAAAGTTGGATGCTGGGTCCCTAAAAAGTCAGACGCTTGATTTCCAGCGACTTGATGTCCCTGACGCGCGGCGAGGGATGCCCAGCCAAGGCGCGCTCGACATGCCTCGGGAGGAGCCCCTCTTTTTCTTTTTCCTGTCACCGGTCTGTCTGCACCATGGCAGATGCAGGAGAGAGAGCAGCTCAGCTTTATGTGATAAATAAAGCTAGGAAACATCGTTGTCAGGCATCTCTGCTCTGTGTCTGGGTTCACCAGATGATTCTAGGTGCTCTGAGTGTGATGAGTTTCACCATTTACTCCAGAAGCTGCACACTAGCGAGGGACGCTTTCAGCTGACCGATCCGGCCCAGTTTAAAAACCCGTTGTCCCGATGCGGGGCAGCATTATCAGCCCAGTACATCCCATTGGCACAGCAGGTCATCAAACTGCCGTCCAGAAACCGGGACTGGACACAGATCACAGTTCTGTCTTCATAGAGAGAGAGGAGATGCCCCTGGTTCTTCTTGGTTTGTTCCCATCCTGTCATAAAATGTGTGCCTGTGTCATGACATTGAGTCGCTCTGATTGCTGATGCCCCGCGTCAAGATGCCAAAGTTCAGATTTTCCAACTTCGGTGTCTGACGCACGTAACCGCGTCAAATGCTCAAAATCTCAAAATCTCAAAACTTGCATATTTTTCCTCATGTCTAGTCAAAATATCTCATCAATGCATCTTATTTCAAAAAATCTTATCAAGAAAATTTTGCTTGTCCAATTGGCAGAATTTTTTTTGCTTATTAGAAGCATATATATATATATATATGTATATATATATTTCTTATTTTAAGAGTGGCCAAGATTTTTTTGCTGCCAATGGGACAAGCAAAATCTTCTTGATATGATTTCTTGAAATAAGATGCATTGCTTTAATACAAGATCTTATATCTCACTGAAATGTTGCTCTTTAAGTAATTTTGTCTTATGTAGAGTGTGATGAGATATTTTGACTAGAAAGGAGAAAAATATACTTGCTAAGATTTGAGTTTTTGCAGTGTGAACATGGTATTCATTATGGACAATCCATGACGAGCACAACAACAAAACACCATTCAGTTTCAGACCGGGAAGGGGGGTGGGGGGGTGGACATGTCTCACTGTCCTGTTTGTTTATGGTCTTGTTTTTTTTTTCTCCAAGATAGAATTGTGACATGTTGGAAATCAAATCTTGATTGAGTCACAGAATGAAGTTTAGGTTCAATTGCCAGTGCAGCATAGCAGTCCAGTTTTATTGAGATGAAAAAGCATGCATAAATTTTGGTTATTATGGAGCAAGTAGCCTATTTAATCTTTAAATGCATTTTTATGAAATCTGTAGCGTGTATAATTTTTATTTTTTAGGTTTTCAAGGCCATGCAGTTGCAGATTCACAGCTAGAAACAGTTTGGAAAACATTGTTGCAACTTCATAGTAGGGCATTTGAAAGTTGCGCCCCTCCTCTTCTGTGGGTGCATTGTGTTCCTGCATGAACGGTGTGAGTGCGGCATGCATACCTGGTGTCTTAGCTTATTCTTGATTAGTGTAGCCCATATCCTACATATAACCAATACTCACTTAATTTGTAAACGCAAGGTGTGTTATGTAGCCCAGTTACCTCGTAATTTTCAACACATACAACACTCTCAGTGTCCAGCAATCACACCTGCATGCAATCCTACCCTTCAAAACCACTGAGTAAAAAGAGCTGCAAACTCGCTTCAAGCTACAGTCCGAAGGTCTGGCAGAGTCCATTACTGCCTGCTAAATCCCCACCTCAAGCTTGTGCTGATAATTTTATAATTTCTAGATACTCAATGTTTTTTTTTGGTCTACATTTCATGCAAGTGGACGTGCCTATTCTTGTGTTTGAGCGATAATTTTATTTAGAACAAGAAAAGAGAGAGAGAGAAAGGAATTTAATGTAAGTTGTCAGAGGCATATAAGCCTATCTTTAATACAAGTTGCTTTTGTTGTCAAGAGAAACTGATGACTGTTTTATCGGTCTTTGACTGGGTATCATTTTTTTTGGATCAGATGTGCACTCATTTCCATGCTTGTTTGATAAATGGGACCACTGACTTTTTTCAGCTTAAAATGGCATCTTAGCAACAAATGTCATGTGACTGGCAGAGACCGATTGTCTTAAAAAAAAAAAAAAAATTCAAGCAGTGTGAAAAGGTCTTTTGATATTTCTTCATTGCTGCTCTTCCCCAGAGTTCCTGTGCTGTGGAAAACATCCTGTCTTGTTCCTGTCCCTAAAAAACCTCAACCAGCTGAACCAAATGACTACAGACCAGTTCCTCTGACATCTCACATCATGAAAGTCCTGGAGAGACTCTTACTGGCTCACCTAAACAGGCAAGTGAACACCTTTCAGGACCCATTACAGTTCGCATATCGTAATGGGCTTGGGGTTGAAGACGCCATCATCTTCTTGCTTCAGAGAGCCTACTCTCATCTGGACCAGTCAGGCAGCACTTTGAGGGTCATGTTCTTTGATTTTTTGAGTGCCTTTAATACTATTCAGCCTGCTTTGCTATGTCAGAAGCTCCATAACTTCCAGGTGGATCCCTCCACAACCACCTGGATTTACGACTACCTAACAAACAGACCACAGTTTGTGAGACTGAAAGGTTGTGTGTCAGAGATGGTGATCAGCAGCACTGGAGCACCACAAGGAACTGCACTCTCACCATTCCTCTTCACACTGTACACCTCAGACTTCCAGTACAACTCTGAGTCCTGTCATCTGCAGAAATATTCTGATGACTCTGCAGTTGTGGGGTGTATTAGTGATGGACAAGAAGCCGAGTACAGAGAACTGGTCAATCAGTTTGTGAAATGGTAACAATCAGCTCATCTTAAATACCAGCAAGACTAAAGAGATGATTGTTGACTTCAGGGGGAGCAAGAATAAGCAGCATAGTCCTGTATACATCCTGGGAGAGGAGGTGGAGGTGGTGGAGAACCACAAATACTTTGGAGTTCAGCTGGACAACAGACTCGACTGGAAATGCAACACTGACTACATCTACAAGAAAGGTCAGAGCAGACTCTACTTCTTAAGGAAGCTGAGATCATTCAACGTCTGCACCAAGATGTTGCAGATCTTCTACAAGTCTGTTGTGGAAAGTGCATTCAGCTTTGCAGCATCTGCTGGGGCAGCAGCATCAGAATCAGAGACTTGAAGAAACTAAACAAGCTGATCAAGAAAGCTGGTTCTGTGCTGGGGATAACTCTGGAGCCGCTGGAGATGATCGTTCAGAAAAGAATGTTGCACAAGCTGATGAAGATGATGGAGGATTCTTCCCATTCTCTCCACAAAACGGTGAAGAATCAACAGTGTGTGTTCAGTGGGAGGCTGCGTCAGGTTCGCTGTAGGACGGAGAGATACAGAAATTCATTCCTACCAGCAGTCATCACCCTAAAGAACAAGACTGACTGACTGACATTATTATTATTATTATCATCATCAATGTTATATTGTTAAAAAAAAAAAAAAAAAAAAAAAAAAAGAAAAAAAAAAAGAAAAAAAAAAAAGAGAGCTTTTTTACATTATTGAATTTCCCTTGTGGGATAAAGTATTTTTCATTCATTTTCATTCATTCAAAACCTCATACAAAGTAATGTGAAAAACAAACAGTGAACACAATAAAGAATAGTGTTATACATTTTTCACATTACTTTTTATGAGGTTTTATTTTGAAAAACTACACTATGGGCAAAGCATATTTAATTTCTTACACTAGAATGAATTTTTAGTTTTGGCCCACGACCATCCACCCTGAGTAATTTTCGGCTCTCCAATATAAAGAATTTGAATATCTCTGATCAAGTGCATCAAGTCCAGTCCTCAAGAGCAAATCCTGCAACTTCTAGAGCATACTGTACCTTCTCTAACTTGGTAACAAGCTTTTCATTTGATTCATATTTCATTGGTTTTTCTATGTGGTTTGTCTAAGATGTAACTTAAAACACGGAGGCCTAGAAATATGTGTATGAAATTGGTATGGGGGGGAATGTGATGTGTCTGCATACTCACAGCTGCTGATAACTGATGTTGTTTAACATAGTCTACTGTAGGCCATTACGTTTAGTCTGTGTGCTGCAGCAACAAGTTGTCCTCCAGCCTCCAGTTGCAGGTAAATCCACATCTGTCCACATTCACTGCAAGTTCTGCAGATACCTCTAGAACAGCTCTGCAACCTTGACAATCCAAAGAGCCATTGTCAGACTCAACCCAGTGATAAAAGTTGTTTAGAGCTGCAAATGTTTCACGTCATTTTGAAAAAGGCAGCTTTTCATTTTTGATAAATACTTACTGTAGAAAATATGCTGTCATTTTTAAAGACTTCAGGTTTATTTTTACATTTAGGTTTTAAAATAAAATTTTAAAAAATTGCAGAAAGAGGATAGATACATTTTCTTCAATTAGATTTTCTTCAGTTGGACTCAACTGTATAAAAAATATATATAAATAAGAATATCTGGATATCTGTGGGAAATAATGTGGGGAACCCCTAATTTCCAAGCTAATGACAAGAGAGATAGATTTAAAACATATTACAGGGACTTTTAGTGTCATTACGTTGTGGAACATAATATACACGAGTATTTTAAAATATTAGTTTGTTCTTTTAGTCAAAGTTATTTAGAGCCATTGTGGAAGGTCCAAAGAGCCACTTGCAGGTTGCAGACTCCTGCTCTAGAAGCTTCTAAAGAGGTGGAGCTTCATCATCACTATTATAAGTTAATTTTATTATTAAATTGTTGTTGAATGTTTCAGTTAATTTTAGTAATTAATAACAGTAAATATAGATCATTGATAAGTTTATCTATACAATGTCTATGATAGAAAGACAGACTGGATGCAGGTGTAACTGTGTTGTCTGAGTCCAGCTAGCAGTCAGCCAATCAGCTGCAGCCGCTGACTTTAGTCATTATTACAGCAGCAGTCGTGTTTCAATGTGACCAAATCCAGGAGAAGGGTCTATCTGCGGCTCGCAAGACAGGGGCGTGTCATAGAGTGGGCGTGTCGAAGTGTGACGTTACTCGACGACACGCCCACCAGGCCAATGAAAGCACGGTAAAATCTAGCCCTACCCCTGACCCTTCCCCTAAACCTAACCAGACCCACCCACAATGCGACACGCCCACTGGGTTGCAAGCCGCAGATAGATACACTTGAAATCCAGACGCGTGTGGATGTAATCAGCAGTCCTTGAGGGCTGCTGTCATTGTTTCTCTGCTCAAACACACCTGACTGATACTAAATGGCTCCTACAGCCTATGAAGTTCTCAGTAATTATAATGTAACCCTTAGGGAACGTTTAGGCAACGTTCGCGGAACATTTCTTGGAGGTCACAGCAGTGTAACCTTGAGGGAACATTCCGGGAACATTGCTGGACGGTCGCTGTATGCTAGGAGGTGGGTTGGTGGTCTACTTCACAGCTTACCTCTGTCAGGACAGGTCGTGTAGATCAATAAAACATCAGCAGATGGACAAAAACAGCAAACGGAGAGCAGATAAACATGTTACAGTAACGTCCATAAACTAGAGATACGCTGTGCGGTCGCTAACTGATTTTCATGAGGTCTGTGGCCACAGATGCCGTAACACTGTTCTGATCAGCACTCTGCTCGAGCTCGCTGGAGGAGTTCTCCCACACACAGTCTCCTAAACAGATTATTTCGTTTTTTTGTTGTTGTTGTTTTTTTAGTAGTTTAGTAGTTTTTCAACACATCCCCAGCAACTATGTTTAAGGCTCTTCTACACATATTAACTATATATATATTTATTATTTTTAAGTAGGCCTCCCGTCAATGCTTGCAGGGGCTGTAAGGGCTGCAGCCCCCACAGCTCCCCCTTCCCACGCCATTGACTCTGTGTTCTTCATCCTGAACACATCAGAGCTGCGGTTTCATCACTGAGACCTTCACAGGTAAAACATGAACTTTACCAATAACAGCTATGTATGGAAACATCCTGTCAGTGAAAGTGTGTGTGAAGGTGTGTATGTGTGTGTTAGTATCAGGATCAGAGAACAACAGTTTTCCTCTGTTCCAGTCCAGATTCACTCTGATCCTCTGCAGCTTCTTCTGAACTGGAAGTTTAATGTTAGAACCTGGAGACCGTGCTG
This sequence comes from Atherinomorus stipes, assembly GCA_023101725.1. Lineage (NCBI taxonomy): Eukaryota > Metazoa > Chordata > Actinopteri > Atheriniformes > Atherinidae > Atherinomorus > Atherinomorus stipes. Next base: position 45,982 of record JALJCO010000090.1, read on the forward strand.
AGTAGTCAAAAATTAACTCTATTCCCCATAATCCAGACCATATGTCTTCTTTCCTGTTTGCAGACTCTGCTAACACGCCTACTATCCAGTCTTCACTGTCTCGAACATCAACATCCCAGCTGTGAGTTCCTGAGTTAAAACCCTCAGAACTCAGAACAGAAAAGGAATAATTAACAATCCTCTCTGGATTATCAGGAAGGTTCTGTCTTTCTCCTACTTCCACACTGGTCAGATCGTCAGACAGGAAATGTTCTGGATCAGCAGTGTTTGGGTCCAGAATGAGAGGAGTGTAGCAGACCAGGTTCTTCACGTTGTTCCAGATGTTGAAGGCCAGGTTGCCCAGGTGTTTGGCCTGGTCTATCAGAGCTCCTGAGTGCAGCTGTGGATCATCCAGCAGGGGGCAGCGCTGGACTCTTTCCACTGCAGCCTTGTAGTTGTTCAGGAATGAGACGTCTGCAGCTCTCAGCTCCTCCTCTGTGGTTCTGACTGTGTCTGAAAGAGCTGCTATCTCTCTGCTCAGAGCCTCCATCTTCTCCTTCATCATCCCACTCTTCTGCTCCTCTTCCTCCCTCAGTGCAGCCAGCCTGGCCTCCTCTTCCTCTGCTAGAAACTGATGAAGCTTCTTAAACTGCTCCTTAATCTGCCTCTCTGTGTGTCGGGCCTGGACCTTAATGTGTTCTGCTGTTTGATCAAACTTCTTCTGAACTTCCTTCTGGAGCTCCAGTTTCTTCTTTAATGGTTCCAGAGTTTCCTGAAGTTCCTTCCTGTGCTGTCCTGCAGCTTCATCGATGGGTCTGATTCTGTGGTTGGTGTGTTTTTCTGAATCTCTGCAGATGTGACACACTGGCTGCTGATGGTCCAGACAGAAGAGTTTGAGTTTCTCAGAGTGCAGATGGCAGAGACCTGCTGAAGCTTTCTGATCTCTCTCCTGTAAGAAGGACTCACACACATTCTTCAATGCCAGACTTAAAGGTGGTTTATCTCTTGAAGATCTTCTCTTACAAACGGGACACTGACGTGTTGGTTTCTGTGTCCAGCAGTTCTTCAGACAGTCTCTACAGAAGCTGTGGCTACATGACAGAACAACAGGATCTCTGAAGACGTCCTGACAGACCGGACAGCAGAGATCCTCCTCTGATCTGGAAGCCATTTGGTCTGAGAGTGAAGCTGAAAACACAGCAGACAGAAAGTCCAGTCAGTCATGGCTGCCCTCCCTCCTCTGCTAACTCCATCAAACTGACTCTGAGTGGTGTTTCTGCTCAGACTCACCTTCAGTGTGTGGACTGGGAGCAGCTTGAAGTTTCCCACTTTTCTTTCCTGCAGCTGGACTCACTCAGAGGAAGATGAAGGTGAATCTGATCGTCTGTAGAGACCAAGAATCACTGACTGTTTCCTGCTTCGTCTCAGCTCAGTCAGGTGAAACTTAATCAGATCTCTGCTGCTGCCTCACCTGTAATTCAGGTGTGTTTTATTCCAGAGTTCAGAGGTCAGTCTGACAGCAGCTGTTTATGTTAATGATGAACAGGTTTTACATTCTTACCTGCAGATTTAAAGCAACAACCTGAATGCAGACTGTAAAGTATTCACACCCCCACACTGGCCCTCATTCATCAAATGTTCGTACGATGGAAATCTGTACGTACAACCATTTCCACACAAGACTCAACTTTTATCAATTTGGACGTGAGCAAAGGATACGATCAAATCTAACGACAGCTCTGAGTTCGTGTACGCAAGTTTGAGTCAGTGTGGATTTGTGAGTCAAATAAATTCAGTCAGGCTTATGGTGCTTTCGATTTTAAACTTGGAAAGCAGACTTTCTGAGTTCGCAGTTGGAAATACTGTACAACTGAAACGCCCGTCAAAGTTGGATTTCCTACTCGGACTCACCAGCTCCCTCTTCTCCCACTAAAGATGGCTGCATCCATCAACACTTATTAAACCCAGTAAATAACAGTCATATTTATCCGAACATAAAAAAAGGGTTTTACTCGTTTCTGGCCTCAGATTCCTTCGGTCCTTTATTTCTTCCTTTATGTACAAATTTATAATCAGCTATTCTTTTTTTTTAACTTCAGTGAGGCTTAAAATTGAACTAATATATCGCCACATACTAAATGTTTTTAATGAATGATTGTTAAGAGGCTTGTTTTCTTAATGAGGTATCTAATTATATTTCAGGACATGATATAATACACATAATTTTTGTGAACAGACAGAGCAAGCTAAACAAGTTTCCTGGTGGCATTCATATTGCTTTTCCCATTTTTCCCACTTTAACAACACAAATTCTCCCAACTTGTATGTGATGTAATTCCCACCTCTGACCTCTGACCTCTGAGTCTAATCGAATGCACCATTATGAACCGGAAGTCAGGCACAGCTGTTTAGTCAAGATGTTCTCTGTGGGCTGGCCCAAAATAATTATGTGGGCACTGAATTATACTATCAGAGTTGCTGTCTTTGTAGCAGCAAGGCCGTCATTTCAAAGAAAGTAGAGATGTGACGTTCATGAACGAATTGATTCTCTGGAATGGCTTTTTTAAATTAAACTTTTTGTGTTATTTAAGGTGGTCCTGCTACCCAAGATATGCCCGGCTTGGCACAGGGAGCCCTTGGGGGAAGTCCCGGGGGGGGGAACCCCGGCCCCTCTTTGGGGGGGGAGGAAATGGGGGGGGGGGGGGGGGAGGGGGGGGCCCGGGGGGGGCCGGGGGGGGGCCGCCCCGCGCTCCTTATCATACCTGTCCATGGTTGGTGCACGTCTTCACATCCTCCCCCCTGACATGAGACAGCTCTGCAATCTGTATGAAATTACAAATTATCAACAGTGTCAATGTGCCTTACATTAAAAAGAAAGAAATTTAAAGAAAATAACCTCACAAACTTCTCGCACCCACATCCGTGCAACACATATAACCTTAACGTTTGTGTGGGAAGCACTTTTCTTCCAAATCATTAAAAAAAGAAAGAAAAAAGTACGAATGAAAACAACTGCTACAAGCATTTGAGGGTAACTGCAGCTGCTAGGTAGCAGGCGAGCTAACAGGCTAGTTAGCAGCACGCCGGCGAGCTAACAGACGAGCTGCTAGCTAGCCTGTTAGCTTGTTCATTGATGACCAAAAACTGCAGGACAAAACAACATATCAACAACGTACCCTTGAACACTCACCTATAAGCAGCTCTTCTGTGTCTTTGATGAGTTCTAGTCGACGCTTCCTTTGACAAAAACCCCGAATTTCTCAGAGTGAATGTTCGGAAGGACGCTGCTCGGCATCAGCCTACCGAGTCCGACCGGAGCTTCCAGCGTGGTGCTGCCCCCTGGTGGGGAGGGATCATAAAGGAAACGACCGCTGCCTGCTGTATCTCATCTATGTTTATTTTAATGTTTATGCAACTGTCTCCCATCGAACTGCCAAAATTTATCTTTCTCTTCACACATACATATAGCCTATTTAATTTCATAGGAATTTCTGGCATTAGGCTACACAATAAACTTTATCGCAAACTGCTTTTATTTATCTATAGGTTAATAGTGAGAACTAATTCTAAACATATTTGGTGCAATCCATGCTTAAAAATGAAAAATAACTTAGGCTCATATAAAACTGGTCTAAATCGAGACATTGATTAAACGTCAAAATCAAGACTAGATTTAAACCTGTATAATGGTCATTAAAATGATTTACGTATTGGGACACTTACAGTTAATTTACAGTTATTTTTTCAACAATAGTAGTTATTTTATGTGTTTAATTCAATCGTCTAGATTTGGTATTTAAAAAAGACGTCGATATGAGGTCTTGATTTAGACATCTAAATCAAGGCTAAAAATGTACTTTACTATATTGATCGTTGGCCATTCAAACCATTTAAGTCCAATATTTGGACAGCGGTTGTGCAAGTTTTTTTGTTCAGTTGTCGTTGTTTTAAGTTTTTAATTCAATGATCTAAATTTGGTCTAAAAAAAAGAGGATGATATGAGGTCTTGATTTAGACGTCTAAATTGAGTATAAATCTAAACTACTCTGTAGGTTGGTGAATGACTGTTTAAAATGTTTTTATTCAACATTCGGCCATCATTTATACAACTTACAGTTTTTTTCATGTAATATTTAACAATTAATGGATTAAATGCTGTATTCTAGATTCGGGGTTAAATATAGACCGATTTTAGACGGGCTAATTTTGGTCTAACCTTTAGACGAGACGTCTAATAGACGTCTTGTGCTCAGTGGGTTATGACGCACTGTTTGCACACAGACCTGTCTCCGTGTTTCGCTTTTTCTTCTTCGTCTGCTGCATGTGAAATACTTCCAAACAGACTTTTACCTTGTTCATTTTCGAATAAGACCATCTGGTCTGGACTTCCAGCAGCAGAAACGTGAGCTGTCAGGATCTCTGCCTGCCTGTCGGTCGGTCAGCCGCTGTTTACCTGCCGGCTGCTGCCTGTCGAGTGCGCGCGTACTGTAGTATCGATACCATGGCAAATTAGTATCGTTGTTGATACTGCGTTTCAGTATCGATACTTTTCGGAGTATCCATATTTTTGACAACCCTAAATTGGACTCAGGTGTGTTGGAGCCAGGATGCATAGAAAACCTGCAGGATTGCGACCCTCGAGGACCAGAACTGGACACACCTGATCTGGAATCATGGGCGCAGGTACAGGGGGGCACTAAACTATAACCTCGCCTAGGGCACCAAAGTGGCCCTGATTAAAATAGAAAGAATAGATTCTTCACCTGCAGCCTTTTGTAAGAGACCTGATCTGGAAAATCTACAATAATCTGACAGATTTAAACAAGCATCCACATCTAAGGTCAAGACCTGAACCAGCACCTGTCTGATGAAGCTTGGGATTAAATTCTTGGGGTTGTTAATTCTCCATCATTCTGCTCTCGTCTCCCTACTGCAGTAAGGAGGTCCATCAGTCCCACATGTCTCAGACCAGGTTCTCTCTTATTTACCCAGACATGAACCCTCAGTGTGACACATGTGACAGTGATGAAGCCACATATAAAGCCTGTATATTGTTAGACTGTTTGAAAATTCAAATAAAAGATTACTTATTAAAATAAAATGAACAAAAATCAATGATAAACTTCATTTTTACATTTACTCTGATTTTTATTTCTTTAAAACAGAATGAAACAGAAATATTTCATGTTTTGTCTCATCAGCTACTTTTAGTTTAACATTCGTCCATATTTACATTTCAGGCTGCAACATATTTCAGAAAAACATAAAAAACGAGATCATTTAGAGCTAATGATGAGGGAAATGATGTTGACGTAAAACATGTGACTGTAATGATGATTTGGTCCAACAAAGTCACTTTGGATATTACTGTAAGGAAGCTAACTGCTCTGTGTGGCTAACTCAGAGTGAGATCCTCCTGGAACAAGCAGAGGAATAAGCATCATTTCTACACTGTTTGGAACAACTGCTTCCTTATAGATCCATGAACAGCTGAGGAATGGGGGAAACAGAGTTAAAGCATTTCTCTTTATCAAACAGAGCTCCGTTCCATATATCTGCTGATCCAGACTTCTTTCAACCTTTGACATCAGTGATTCCCTCCTGTTCTGATTTCGCTTCAAACTTTTGTTGACACTGAAATATGATTTAGGTAATGAGGTTTATGTGTGACTTGGCGGCCACCATACCCTACACCTTGAGGGGATTGGAGAAGTGCAATTAGGGTGGGTGTGAGGTTGAAGTGGGGAAAAGGAGAATTGTATTGCTGCAAACTAGCTTATTTGTTTGGTGAAGAGGCGATTTTTTAAAATAAACTGAATTAAGTTATTGAATTGTTTGTAAAATAGATGTTATGAAATCCACAGTTTAATAAATGAATAAATGCTTACTGAACTAATTTTGTAAGATGGTGTAGAATTTACAGTACAGGTTAAATAACTGTTACATTCTAAACAAATGTATAATAATGAGTAAATTGTTGCTTGTGACTGTTTCGTTAGATAGAATGTCCATAAATGTCCAGTCATAAAAACATGGATAAGTTTTTGAGTTACATTGGGACTGAGACTGTATTAATTAATGAGTTGTAGGCTTACAGAAGTTGGTTACATAATTATTTTTTCTTAATTTATTGTAAATTAGATGCTTTGGTATTGTTACTTTTTAGTTTTGCTTTTTTCATTAAAATGTTTGTTGTTTTTGTTTGTGTGGGTGTAAATGTGTGGAGGAAGATTATGGTGAAGCTAATGGGGTAATGCTATAATAATAGAGGTAAACAGGTTCTGGCGCTGCGTGACTGGATATGTAATAAGTAAATAAAAGTTTTTAGTTTAGTAACTGACTAAAAGTGAATTATTTAAGTTTTTGAGAGGCGTTTTTATAAGTAAAAGTTAAATGTTTTAATGTTATTGAAATGGATTTTACACATGAGAAGCTATACAAACATGGACATGTTCCGCCATGGTTAAAACGAAGCTGAATGAATTATGGGAATAGTGGTGAAGTGATAGATGCGGACACTGAAGTGTGGATGGGGATTATACGCTTACCGGAAGTTCCCGGATTTTGGGACTTTGGGCCATGTTAACAACAGGTGTAGTTATACTGTTTAAATCGGATAAACTCAAACATACTAAGTTTTATTTAGGCTGAAATGATACTAAGGAAGAAGTAGATAAGCGTCGATGGCGGTGAAGGGCCGAACTTTATAATAAAACCGACGTTTGTTTGTCGCCGGTGGGGACAACACCGGACTTAAGCATGCTAGATTAGCAGCTAGCGACTGACGTGTAACATGGCGTTTAAAACAAAAACATCTGAAAATTGGGTCTGACTCATGTTCAGTGGAACAACTGGGGACTGCAAGAAAGGAGACGCGTTAGATGCTTGTGTGTTTTAGCCGCAAAAGTTAGGACGTTTCAGCTGGCTTGCTAACTGCTAACACGACTGTGAGCTGCCGGCCACAAAAAACGTGTGTGATTATAAAGTTTGGTCTTTCGCCGCGGCGAACGGTCGGTACTTCTTAGATACTAGTTGGAATGAAAACTTGGATTGCCGTTTCGATTAAAAAGTTTAAAGAGAGTAGCTGGCGGACTACTGTTAGAGGTTAGATTGAGCTTGATGACGTGCCTAACTTTGTGCAGCCGAAAAAAAAGATCTGAAAGCGTCTGAGTTGTTCCACTGGAAACGGGGGGGGGGGGGGTGTACAGACCCGAGATGTTTGTGTGTTTTAAGACGCAAATGTTAAGCACGTAGTAACCTAGTGGCTAATGCTAGATGCTGTGAAGTGCCGGTGTTGTGCCCACGGCGACAAAAAACGTGTGTTTTATTATAAAGTTCGGCTACGCGGAAATCGATGCTTGATCCACTCTTCCTTAGTTACTTAGTTGGATGGAAAATTTAGTAGGGTTGGCGTTTATTCGTATTAAAAGTAAAGAGAGACATTGAACTGGGCCGGAAGTGGGCCTATAAGTGTTTAAAGGGAAGTTCGGAACACGGAAGCGTGATAATCCATTGAGGGCGCAAAGGGGCGTGGCGGACTTCGCCTAGAGAGTGGAGTTGGGAACACTAGACTTAACTAGGGAGCGCGATTAGGGGCGAAGGGTGGAAGTGAGGTATTGGGATGGGGCAATGACATGATGTAAAAGGAAGTTATTTTGGACTAGCGAAGTGATGCTGGCACTGGCAGAGAAAAAGGTTTTGTTTAGACTGAAATGAGGTGACGTTGTTGCATGAGTAAATAATGACTATAAAACTTTTATGGTGAGAAATTGACTGGGAGTGAGTTGTTAAGACTCTTTTGTAGTGCGCTTTGCTAACTGCTATAGTCTACAGTGGGTTTTGTTGTCCTTCTTTATTAAACGGGAGTTACAATGCTGACTTGGCTGGTTAATGTCTTTATGGTAAAGAAATACGTGAATAAAAGGCTTTAAACGCGGGTAAATGTTGAAATAGAGGGATATGCTGTTTAGCGCTTAAGGTAGTATAGCGTGCGGCTAGAGCCGAGAGGTAATTAGCATAAGATAGGCTAACAAAATAAAAATTAGTTTTAACTATTAAATCTCCTAAATTTTTGAGGGGCACACATATAAGAGAGACTTGATATTATTTAAAGTAGAGCTAAGCTGTTTTAGCGTGCCAAGATGCAAAAAATAGCAGCTAAAGAGGAACGTTTTGAATGTCCAAAGGTGTTAAGGTGGTTAAAACTGGGAGAGGCTGTTTAGATGAGAAAAGAAGCACTTTGGTGCCTCACCACGCCCTCTGACACACGCTAAGTCTAATGTGTGTTTGTAAGGAGAGAGAGGGGGAGAGAGGTCTTGGGAAGGGAGGCAGGGGGCTGCAGCCGCTGACTTTAGTATATTAAGCAGAGTGTGTTTAATGTGACAAATCAGACGCGTGTGGATGTAATAGAGAATCATTGAAAATATTATAGCAATGAGTTTGTTGTTATGGAGAAAGGGGTGTCAGAGGTGGTCTTTAGGACGTGTTGGAGGTCTTCACTGTTTTTGTACAACCTGACTGATCTAAATGGTCTAAGCTATGAGTTTTGGTAATTGGACTAGGTGTGTTGGAGAGGATGATAGAAAATGAGGATTGCGACTGAGGACAGAACTGGACATTGATTGGAATATGGGCGAAGGACAGGGGGCACAAACTATCTGTAGGGACAAAGTGGGTTAAAATAGAAAGAATAGTTTTCTGAGCTTTTGTGAGAGACTGATCTGGAAAATCTACAAGAATCTGACAGATTTAAACAAGATTAAGGTAAGACTGAACAGACTGTTGATGAAGCTTGGGATTAAATTTTGGGGTTGTTATTTCCATCATTCTGCTTCGTTCTGCTGAGTAAGGAGGTCCATCAGTCCACATGTCTCAGACCAGGTTTTCTTATTTACCCAGACATGACCTCAGTGTGACACATGTGGAGTGATGAAGCCACTGATTCACTCATTCTGGACCCGGTCTTGGAACATCTTGGCAGGTCTTTGGTTCTTTATTTATACGGCTGTGTAATGTACAAAGGAGCTCTTTATATTGTTAAATTGTTTGAAAATTCAATTAAACGATTGATTAAAATAAAATGAACAAAAATCGATGATAAACTTCATTTATACATTTACTCTGATTTTTATTTCTCTACAAACAGAATGAAACAAAAATATTTCATGTTTTGTCTCATCAGCTTCTTTTAGTTCAACATTCGTCCATATTTACATTTACATAATGAGGGAAATGATGCTGATGTAAAACATGTGACTGTAATGATGATTTGGTCCAACAAAGTCACTTTGGATATTACTGTAAGGAAGCTAACTGCTCTGTGTGGCTAACTCAGAGTGAGATCCTCCTGGAACAAGCGGAGGAATAAGCATCATTTCTACACTGTTTGGAACAACTGCTTCCTTATAGATCCATGAACAGCTGAGGAATGGGGGGAAACAGAGTTAAAGCATTTCTCTTTATCAAACAGAGCTCCGTTCCATTTATCTGCTGATCCACTGACTTCTTTCAACCTTTGACATCAGTGATTCCCTCCTGTTCTGATTTCAGCTTCAAACTTCCTGTTTGACACTGAAATCACTGAATTTCAAGCAGATCAATGAGGTTTAATGTGAACTCTGTGTTCTTCATCCTGAACACATCAGAGCTGCTGTTTCATCACTGAGACCTTCACAGGTAAAACATGAACTTTACTAGCAGTGTTTATGAACGGAAACATCCTGTCAGTGAAAGTGTGTGTGAAGGTGTGTATGTGTGTGTTAGTATCAGGATCAAAGAACAACAGTTTTCCTCTGTTCCAGTCCAGATTCACTCTGATCCTCTGCAGCTTCTTCTGAACTGGAAGATTAATGTAAGAACCTGGAGACTGTGCTGAGTATTTACCAAAAATGAACTCTATTCTCCAAAATCCAGACCATATGTCTTCCTTTCTGTTTACAGACTCTGCTAACACACCCACTGCCCAGAATTTACTGTCTCCAACATCGACATCCCAGCTGTGAGTTCCTGAGTTAAAACCCTCAGAACTCAGAACAGAACTGTAACCATCAATCCTCTCTGGATTATCAGGAAGGTTCTGTTTCTCTCCTACTTTCACACTGGTCAGATCTTCAGACAGGAAAAGTTCTGGACCAGCAGTGTTTGGGTCCAGAATGAGAGGAGTGTAGCAGACCAGGTCCTTCATGTTGTTCCAGATGTTGAAGGCCAGGTTGCCCAGGTGTTTGGCCTGGTCTATCAGAGCTCCTGAGTGCAGCTGTGGATCATCCAGCAGGGGGCAGCGCTGGACTCTTTCCACTGCAGCCTTGTAGTTGTTCAGGAATGAGACGTCTGCAGCTCTCAGCTCCTCCTCTGTGGTTCTGACTGTGTCTGAAAGAGCTGCTATCTCTCTGCTCAGAGCCTCCATCTTCTCCTTCATCATCCCACTCTTCTGCTCCTCTTCCTCCCTCAGTGCAGCCAGCCTGGCCTCCTCTTCCTCTGCTAGAAACTGATGAAGCTTCTTAAACTGCTCCTTAATCTGCCTCTCTGTGTGTCGGGCCTGGACCTTAATGTGTTCTGCTGTTTGATCAAACTTCTTCTGAACTTTCTTCTGGAGCTCCAGTTTCTTCTTTAATGGTTCCAGAGTTTCCTGAAGTTCCTTCCTGTGCGGTCCTGCAGCTTCATCGATGGGTCTGAATCTGTGGTTGGTGTGTTTTTCTGAATCTCTGCAGATGAGACACACTGGCTGCTGATGGTCCAGACAGAAGAGTTTGAGTTTCTCAGAGTGCAGATGGCAGAGACCTGCTGAAGCTTTCTGATCTCTCTCCTGTAAGAAGGACTCACACACATTCTTCAATGCCAGACTTAAAGGTGGTTGCTCCTTTGAAGATCTTCTCTTACAAACGGGACACTGACGTGTTGGTTTCTTTGTCCACCAGTTCTTCAGACAGTCTCTACAGAAGCTGTGGCTACATGACAGAACAACAGGATCTCTGAAGACGTCCTGACAGACCGGACAGCAGAGATCCTCCTCTGATCTGGAAGCCATTTGGTCTGAGAGTGAAGCTGAAAACACAGCAGACAGAAAGTCCAGTCAGTCATGGCTGCCCTCCCTCCTCTGCTAACTCCATCAAACTGACTCTGAGTGGTGTTTCTGCTCAGACTCACCTTCAGTGTGTGGACTGGGAGCAGCTTGAAGTTTCCCACTTTTCTTTCCTGCAGCTGGACTCACTCAGAGGAAGATGAAGGTGAATCTGATCGTCTGTAGAGACCAAGAATCACTGACTGTTTCCTGCTTCGTCTCAGCTCAGTCAGGTGAAACTTTATCAGATCTCTGCTGCTGCCTCACCTGTAATTCAGGTGTGTTTTATTCCAGAGTTCAGAGGTCAGTCTGTCAGCAGCTGTTTATGTTAATGATAAACAGGTTTTACATTCTTACCTGCAGATTTAAAGCAACAACCTGAATTCAGACTAAAGTATTCACACCCCCACACTGGCCCTCATTTATCAAAAGATCGAACGATGGAAATCTGTACGTACAACCATTTCCACACAAGACTCAACTTTTATCAATTTGGACGTGAGCAAAGGATACGATCAAATCTAACGACAGCTCTGAGTTCGTGTACGCAAGTTTGAGTCAGTGTGGATTTGTGAGTCAAATAAATTCAGTCAGGCTTACAGTCAGTTCGATTTTAAACTTGGAAAGCAGACCTTCTGAGTTCGCAGTTGGAAATACTGTACAACTGAAACGCCCGTAAAAGTTGGATTTCCTACTCGGACTCACCAGCTCCCACTTCTCCCACTAAAGATGGCTGCATCCATCAACACTTATTAAACCCAGTAATAAACAGTCATATTTATATGAAAATAAAAAAATAGTTTTACTCTGTTTCTGGCCTCAGATTCCTTCGGTCCTTTATTTCTTCCTTTATGTACAAATTTATAATCAGCTATTCTTTTTTTTTTATCTCAGTGAGGCTTAAAATTGAACTAATATATCGCCACATACTAAATGTTTTTAATGAATGATTGTTAAGAGGCTTGTTTTCTTAATGAGGTATCTAATTATATTTCAGGACATGATATAATACACATAATTTTTTGTGAACAGACAGAGCAATCAAAACAAGTTTCCTGGTGGCATTCATACTGCTTTTCCCATTTTTCCCACTTTAACAACACAAATTCTCCCAACTTGTATGTGATGTAATTCCCACCTCTGACCTCTGAGTCTAATCGAATGCACCATTATGAACAGGAAGTCTGGCACAGCTGTTTAGTCAAGATGTTCTCTGTGGGCTGGCCCACAATAATTATGTGGGCACTGAATTATACTATCAGAGTTGCTGTCTTTGTAGCAGCAAGGCCGTCATTTCAAAGAAAGTAGAGATGTGACGTTCATGAACGAATTGATTCTCTGGAATGGCTCTTTTAAATGAATGATAAGAATCGAGTCACAGTGTCCAGCTGTTCATTAGCCACTCTTTTTTATATCCAAATTGTCCACACTGCCTTCTCATGACACGTGTGACATCATGGGACTCTGATGTCCAACACGGTTCATTCATATGATCCATGAACAGAAAATATTGTTCGGAAAACAAAAACTGTGGGTTCCAAACCATTTACTTAAATTTGCACTGATGTTTGTTCTATCTATTCTATCTCTAAAATTGATTCTAATTATATTTATATTTTTCTTTTTTTTTGTAGTTTTTCTGCTAAAAATTCCTTTATTAGATTTTATATAAGTATTTTTTTTTACTAGCTCTGATTCTTATCTATTTTGAGTTTTTCATCACTAAAATGTTCTTGTGTTGAAAATTTTTGAGGAAAGTTGTTTTGCATGGAAGTTGAAATCTCACCTTTTAATTGCTACCAGTGATTTACTTCATGAAAACGAGTTACTGGTGATTGAATTCTAAAATAAAAAATAATGAGTCAAAAATAAGAACAAGACAGTCTTTTGAATATTTCTTTCAAAGGAACAGCTCTCCAAGAACCAGCTCTCTTCAAAGAGCCATAAGTCCCATCTCTAAAAGAAAATACTGTGAGAAAACATCAAGGGGTCACATGTACACAATTCACGATGCAGAACAGAACAAGGACCCACACAGCATGATGGGAAATATTTGAACAAAGTCACTGATGTCACAGAAGTATGTGAAATATAATAAGAATCGTTTTCCTGCGATAACGAGGTAATGAAGATGGACGCAAAAATTTGTTTACTGTGTTACAGCTGATTTATTGATCAAAACAGACCCGATGGCAGCTGGGAGGGCTGAAGTCATGCCATACTGTAGCTATATATGTAGCATATCTGTGAAAGAGTTGAAATCACTATTTCAACCTGCACTTACCGGCCACTTTATTAGGTACACCTTGCTAGTACCGGGTTGGACCCCTTTTGCCTTCAGAACTGCCTTAATCCTCTGTGGCAAAGATTCAACAAGGTACTGGAGACATTCCTCAGAGATTTTGCTCTATTTTGACATGACAGCATCACAGTTGCTGCAGATTTGTCGGCCATGATAAGAACATCCCATTCCACCACATCCCAAAGCTGCTCTGTTGGATTGAGATCTGGTGACTGTGGAGGCCATTTGAGTACAATGAACTCATTGTCATGTTCAAAAAACCAGTCTGAGATGATTCACACTTTATGACATGGTGCGTTATCCTGCTGGAAGCAGCATCAGAGGATGCTACACTGTGGTCATAAAGGGATGGACATGGTCAGCAACAATACTCAGGTAGGCTGTGGTGGCTAAACCGCCACGTTGGTACTAAGGGACCCAAAGTGTGCCAAGAAAATCTCTCCCACATCATTACACCACCACCACCAACCTGAACCGTTGATACAAGGCAGGATGGATCCATGCTTTCATGTTGTTGACACCAAATGCTGAGTCTACCATCCGAATGTTGCAGCAGAAATGGAGACTCATCAGACCAGCGACATTTCTCCATCTTCTAATGTCCAATGTTGGCGAGTCTGTGTGAATTGTAGCCTCAGTTTCCTGTTCTTAGTTGACAGGAGTGGCATCCGGTGTGGTCTTCTGCTGCTGTAGCCCATCCGCCTCACAGTTTGGCGTGTTGTGCATTCAGAGATGCTCTTCTGCATACTTCGGTTGTAACAAGTGGCTACTTGAATAACTGTTGCCTTTCTATCAGCTGGAACCAGTCTGGCCATTCTCCTCTGACCTCTGGCATCAACAAGGAATTTGTGCCCACAGAACTGCTGCTCACTGGATATTTTCTCTTTTTCAGACCATTCCCTGTAAACCGTAGAGATGGTTGTGCAGGAAAATCCCAGTAGATCAGCAGTTTCTGAAGTACTCAGATCAACAACCATGCCACGTTCAAAATCACTTAAATCACCTTTCCTCCCAGTTCTGATTGTACGTTTTTATTCAACTAACTACCATTAATGGGCTCTATGCACGACTCTACTACTTCCTGAACTTAAAGGGGAACTTCGGTTATTTTCAATCTGGATCTATTTTCTAGCATGAAATGCATTCATTTACTCACCCAGACAGTTTTGGTGCAACTTGAATTCCTTCGGGAGATATCGAGATCAGCGTATGCGCGATATAATGGGAGAGATTGGACAACCGCATCCAGCCTCTAAATAAGGCATTATCTGCCACAAACTCCTTCATTTCACCAATGTTTTGTTACCAAACAATAGTTGAACCCCCCTGTGAGCTTGAAGCGGCTTTTTCATGGTGATTTGTCCTTATTTACAGACGTTTACTTGTTATGGTGTCGCATAATAATGACGTCATCAAAGCCGGTGCTGTAAAAAGTTTGTAAATAAAGGACGAATCACCACGAAAAAGCCGCTTGGATCTCACAGGAGGGTTCGACTAATGTTTGGTAACAAAACATTGGTGAAATGAAGGAGTTTGTGGCAGATAATGTCTTATATAGAGGCTGGACATGGTTGCTCAATCTCTCCCATTATATCGCGCATATGCTGATCTCGAGTGGATCTAAATATCTCCCGAAGGAATTCAAGTTGCACCAAAACTGTCTGGGTGAGTAAATGAACATATTTCATGCTAGAAAATAGGTCCAGATTGAAAAGAAAATGATGTTCCCCTTTAAGGTAGCTCCTTTGTTTCTTGTCTTTCATTACTGGACAGATTGATTGATTCAGGTGTGTCTGGCTGAGGTCAGGCACATCTGGATTCATCAGGTCGTCCACTAATGAAAGACAGGAAACACAGGAGCCACCTTAAGTTCAGGAAGTAGTGGAGCTGTGCATAGAGCCCATTAAATAATTCCCACCGTACAGGGTATGCTTGGCTGATGAAACAGTGTCTCACTCAAATTTAGACATCAGTTACTATCTCTTATCAGTTTTATTGGCACACAGCATTCACACATTTAACATGCACGCCATGCTAACTAGCACCTGTACAGCAACCGTGTCGTTAGCCAGGTAAACAACTGAAACACAGAAAACAAACAAAACCCACAACATTAATAAAACGGACATATTATCACTTATAAAATCTGTATTAAGAAATTAGCAGGGAAACCACAAGTTTTAATATTCATTAATATTCACAACATTGCTCACCAGCTCAGCTTCACCGGTCCAAACAGCAATGTCTGTATGAAAAGAGATCCGGCAGGAAACGTGCGGACAAAACCACATAGGTGAATCCACCAAAATAAGACACAACAGGAAGAATGATGTTATCAAAAATAAATAGGCTAATTGAAAATAAATACATGGGAGGTTTACTGATGATAAATCACAGGCGTATAAACAATTGGACAACTGAGAGAAATATAACTCCACACACTGATGCTCCGTTTGAGCTGCAGCAGATCGTCTTGACCATGTCTACATGCCTAAATGCATTGAGTCGCTGCTTGGCTGATTAGAAATTTGCGTTTATGAGCAGTTGGACAGGCGTACCTAAAAAAGTGGCCACTGAGTGTATGTTAGACTTGATAGACATAAAGTCTGATGCATTGATCAGTGATGAATGTTCCTTGATCTGCGTCAGCTTGCATCAGTTGCTCGGATGCAAGTTTACGGTAGATGGAGGAACATCCATCACTGATCAATGTCTATGTGAAACACCACCAATACTCACTACAAAAGTAGAAACAATAAGTGGTCAACAGCAACTTCACCTGATGTGATGGAACATTAGACAATTAAAAAGTCAACTCAACCTAGACAGATACATTTAAGAGCCTGTCCAGCTTAAAGAAGGGTTCCCTAACTTTATCATACAGCAACCCTCATGTGGAGGTTTGGTCTGAACAGATATTAGACATGTCATTACCATGGAAACAGAAACATCCACAAACACACACTCCATGTGAAGTTAACTAAAACCTCAGACATCAACATGTAACCAAAAAGCAAATAAAAATCTGCAGTCACGTCATTTATATCCAGATAAATAACCTGATGAAGCCAAATCACAGATAGGATCTCCTGCACATCCAAGGTTGGAACAACCAGTAACTTTATGTTTCAGCTAACAGGAGATATAACAGTATGTACACCAATAGAATAGAATGAAATCTAGACAGTGTCATTATTACAGCTAGATAAAAAGGGTCATGAAGACTCTCAACTAGCATCATCATGTTATGTTTAGATAAAAATCTGCAGCTCGTCACCAGCCGTCTCACCTGTATCAGACATTCATTAACCAGTCTGACTGCACACTGCAATGGAGGATCAGAAGAGTCACTGAAAAAGCAATACAGCATTTTGAAGATGAGTGATTAATGTGAAATAAACTTCAAGTATTTAATAAATTATTCTCACATTATGGTCATTAGATTAAATACCAATTTATGAAGATAATAAGGTTTATTGTGAGAGATTAAATCAAACTCATTTGCAGCAACAGGTCAAATTAATCAGTCTGTCTTATTCATCAGTCATTATGACCTTAAAGTAAGAAAATTCTGTTTGATTTGATCAATTTTAACCCAAGATAACTTGGTGTTAACATCACTTTTTTTTTTTTTGTGTGTGTGGTTTTTTTTTGGGGGGGGGGGGGGGGGGGGTCTGTTGCATTCAGTTCTTCAGATAAAGTGACATTCAGTGACATCTTCATAATCCTGAAAACACAAGCAATCCATTGATACTAAATATTAGCCTGGTCCACCAGCCTGACTGTCGCCATGTATGAGATACACAGCAAGTCAGTCTGGATTCCCTCCAATGGAGAAAGACTTCCAACTCGAGACGAGAGGTGGGACTAACAGTGACAAACGGAGCTGAAGAGAACCAATCAGTAAAACACGGAAGTGACATAAACGCCTTTTTGTAAGAGGAAAGTCCACAGAGCAGCAAGTTTTTGCGGTTTTAAGGGACATGTGCAGCTCATATAAGACATCAGAAAGGCGTTGTTATATAGTCACTCCTCTACGATCACCAAAAAAGATGTATCGTGAAGTCCCGTCTCCCGCACTGTGATTGGTCCGGTCAATTTTTTACCACAGTGGAAATCACTTTGCAATGGAGGGAACACAGACTGACTCTCCGTGTATTTTATACATGGCATTGTTCAGGCTGGTGTGCCAGGCTAACTAAATATGTGCTGGCTGATCACTGGCAAATGAGTAAAATTTCAATACAAAGTCAAACTGGTTTTATCGTGACATCATGGAGTCACTTTGTGGTAACAATGCTAATGCATTTCAGACAGTCATTAATTTGCATTTTCCCTAAATGAAACATACGGTGCTGTTGATATCAGCACGTTATTAATTCAGGTGTGCTGCTCAGTTCTTTTCTCAAAGAAGTCAAGAAGAAGCTGCTTCCACATTATTTTCTTTCCCTCTACTTTATTCTGTCTTTTGAAAGCCCAATTTTCTATTCTTGGGGAAAGATGTGACTTCTCTCCACCTCCTATGGCTGTCCGATTACTCGTAGGCTACCAGCAGGCTGTGGACTAAACCACGTATCATTTTAAAGGGGTGATGGGGCCTCAGAGACCATCCATAATTATTGTAAAATGAGAATTTAGAGCAAACGCAAGCCTGTGCTTCCATGAAACTGAGAGGTCCATGATCTCCCTCTCTGTTTTTTTACAAGCAGCCCAGTCAGGCCAGTAAGGCTCTCGGGCCACTGGGAATTGTCCTGATGGTCTTGTGGGCCAGTCCAGGCCTGGTTTCTAAATTGATGCAATGACTGAGTGTGAGTCTGATTGAATGTTTGTGGCTGTGTTTGATCTGTGATGGATCAGGAGCAGCTCCCTCACAACCCTGCATGTCAATAATCTGTTTTCTCAAGATAACAAGAAAATCATCCAATTATCTTGAGATAACAACATAAACTATCTCGTACAATGCGATAATGATCTCTAAAAAAATATATCTCACCAGGACTGTTCTCGGTTTCCGTGCAAAGGGGCTCTTTATATTGTTTGTTTGAAAATTAAATGAAAGATTGAAAATAAAATTGATTAAAAAAAACTTAATTTTTTACATTTACTCTGATTTTTATTTCTCTTAAACAGAATGAAACAGAAATGTTTCATGTTTTGTCTCATCAGCTTAATTTAGTTCAACATATTTACATTTCAGGCTGCAACATGTTTCAGAAAAACATAAAAAATGAGATAATTTAGAGCTAATAATGAGGGAAATGATGATGAAAAAATGTGACTGTAATGATGATTTGGTCCAACAAAGTCACTTTGGATATTACTGTAAGGAAGCTAACTGCTCTGTGTGGCTAACTCAGAGTGGGATCCTCCTGGAACAAGCAGAGGAATAAGCATCATTTCTACACTGTTTGGAACAACTGCTTCCTTATAGATCCATGAACAGCTGAGGAATGGGGGGAAACAGAGTTAAAGCATTTCTCTTTATCAAACAGAGCTCCGTTCCATATATCTGCTGATCCACTGACTTCTTTCAACCTTTGACATCAGTGATTCCCTCCTGTTCTGATTTCAGCTTCAAATAGGGCTGGACGATATAGAAAAAAAGATTATCAAAAAAAAAAAAAAATCTGTATCGATCGATATCGATATTTATAAAAAATAAAAGCCATTATCAAATTAAAAGCTATTTTAGGTGCTGCCCTGGCCATTTAAGCTTTTGCTGAATAACTACTTATAATAAAGTTCACACTAAAGCTGTTTTCAGACTTTCATTGCACAACATGAGCAGTAAAGTCCATCCACTCTTTAAATGGACTTGTCTTTTCAAACATGCTGCTTCCTTGTGGACTTATCGCGTCCAATTCAGCCTTTGCTTGGGTCTGCGTTTGTGATTGGAATGGCGGAAGAACTGACTTTAGTATCATGCTACCCGATAGGCTACAGCGGAAATCTGTGCTTTTATATTGAACTTTTATTGACCCTCTTTTTTTTTTCTATTGAAAAAACCTCTATCGATCGATATATATCAATATTGAATTATCGTCCAGCCCTAGCTTCAAACTTCCTGTTTGACACTGAAATCACTGAATTTCAAGCAGATCAATGAGGTTTAATGTGAACTCTGTGTTCTTCATCCTGAACACATCAGAGCTGCTGTTTCATCACTGAGACCTTCACAGGTAAAACATGAACTTTACCAATAACAGATATATATGGAAACATCCTGTCAGTGAAAGTGTGTGTGAAGGTGTGTATGTGTGTGTTAGTATCAGGATCAGAGAACAACAGTTTTCCTCTGTTCCAGTCCAGATTCACTCTGATCCTCTGCAGCTTCTTCTGAAGTGGAAATTTAATGTCAGAACCTGGAGACTGTGCTGAGTATTTACCTTCATAGAACCTTATTCTCCATAATCCAGAGAATATGTCTTCTTTCCTGTTTACAGACTCTGCTAAGACACCCACTGACCAGAATTCACTGTCTCGAACATCAACATCCCAGCTGTGAGTTCCTGAGTTAAAACCCTCAGAACTCACAACAGACCTGTAATAACCAATCCTCTCTGGATTATCAGGAAGGTTCTGTCTCTCTCCTACATCCACACCGATCAGATCTTCAGACAGGAAGAGTTTTGGACCAGCAGTTTTTGGGTCCAGAATGAGAGGAGTGTAGCAGACCAGGTCGTTCATGTTGTTCCAGATGTTGAAGGCCAGGTTGCCCAGGTGTTTGGCCTGGTCTATCAGAGCTCCTGAGTGCAGCTGTGGATCATCCAGCAGGGGGCAGCGCTGGACTCTTTCCACTGCAGCCTTGTAGTTGTTCAGGAATGAGACGTCTGCAGCTCTCAGCTCCTCCTCTGTGGTTCTGACTGTGTCTGAAAGAGCTGCTATCTCTCTGCTCAGAGCCTCCATCTTCTCCTTCATCATCCCACTCTTCTGCTCCTCTTCCTCCCTCAGTGCAGCCAGCCTGGCCTCCTCTTCCTCTGCTAGAAACTGATGAAGCTTCTTAAACTGCTCCTTAATCTGCCTCTCTGTGTGTCGGGCCTGGACCTTAATGTGTTCTGCTGTTTGATCAAACTTCTTCTGAACTTTCTTCTGGAGCTCCAGTTTCTTCTTTAATGGTTCCAGAGTTTCCTGAAGTTCCTTCCTGTGCTGTCCTGCAGCTTCATCGATGGGTCTGAATCTGTGGTTGGTGTGTTTTTCTGAATCTCTGCAGATGAGACACACTGGCTGCTGATGGTCCAGACAGAAGAGTTTGAGTTTCTCAGAGTGCAGATGGCAGAGACCTGCTGAAGCTCTCTGACTCTCTCTCCTGTAAGAAGGACTCACACACATTCTTCAATGCCAGATTTAAAGGTGGTTCCTTTGAAGATCTTCTCTTACAAACGGGACACTGACGTGTTGGTTTCTGTGTCCACCAGTTCTTCAGACAGTCTCTACAGAAGCTGTGGCTACATGACAGAACAACAGGATCTCTGAAGATGTCCTGACAGACCGGACAGCAGAGATCCTCCTCTGATCTGGAAGCCATTTGGTCTGAGAGTGAAGCTGAAAACACAGCAGACAGAAAGTCCAGTCAGTCATGGCTGC
This sequence comes from Atherinomorus stipes, assembly GCA_023101725.1. Lineage (NCBI taxonomy): Eukaryota > Metazoa > Chordata > Actinopteri > Atheriniformes > Atherinidae > Atherinomorus > Atherinomorus stipes. The sequence goes on from JALJCO010000090.1 coordinate 66,903, forward strand.
CCTCCCTCCTCTGCTAACTCCATCAAACTGACTCTGAGTGGTGTTTCTGCTCAGACTCACCTTCAGTGTGTGGACTGGGAGCAGCTTGAAGTTTCCCACTTTTCTTTCTTTCCTGCAGCTGGACTCACTCAGAGGAAGATGAAGGTGAATCTGATCGTCTGCAGAGACCAAGAATCACTGACTGTTTCCTGCTTCGTCTCAGCTCAGTCAGGTGAGGGGCGGAGCTTAAACCCTGTTAGACCTGTTCTCATACCTGTAAATAAGGTGTGTTTCATTCTTACCTGCAGATTTAATCCAACACTGAATTCAACTGTAAAGTATTCACACCCCACACTGTTGCTGCGTCCCAAATCGCATACTTGCATACTCAATACTCAAAATTTTGAGTATACTCCATCTAAATGAAAAACAGTATGCATAGTATGTGAAAATTAAGTATGCAAAAGTACCCGGATGACGTACTCAAACCCGTCAAGATTTTGAGTACGCGACTGTGGACACTCACCAGTGGAAAGATGGCAGCGGAGAGCGGTTCTTCGTACGAGTCCACAGTGAACACGGCGGCTCTTTACAAATGTAAGTTTGTGTTGTTTTTTTGTAAATGCCTTTTACCATGAAGAACCACCAGCTGTGGTCATTTTCAGCGTATTTGTGGTGTACCGATGTTTATTTTAAATGCGAACGGTGTCGCTAACGCTCATGCTAGTTAGCTATTAGCTGCCGGGTTACGAAGCATTACCCACAATAACCAGGCGAATAAAAATAACCAGTGTCGGTACACGATCGCCATGGGCCAGAGAGTGTACGGCCAATAATACACTGTTATAATAGTATTGTTCCGTCCAAATTTTTTGAAGTATTTATACTTTGGTGGCGCGCCGTGGTGCTTTCGCTGTCGGCTCGGTCAGCTGTACTCATATCAACAAAAGATTGAATTTCCCTGTTAAATGTTGATATTGTGGTAAATAAGATGAGCTTTTGCCTTCACTGCTGGGGAGGCTGGTATTAGAGCCAGCCTCAGATGGGTAGATGGTTTGTCAATACAGCCAGCATTAGTTATGGAGGTTTTATCTGTAGCATTATTTGTTCACTTATATGATTTCTGTAACGTTTGTTTTGCTCTTTCTAGGATCAGACGAGGATACCCGGGGACTTGCTGGGGCATTAATCTGGCAGTTTATCCTGGGGTTTTGAGGCGGAGGGAAAAAAGGGAAAAATGTCTGAAATAAAATCAGTTTAATTTATATTAATAGTGGTGTGGTTTTGTTTTGTTTTTTTTTTTTTGCTGTCTTTTTTGCATTTACTTATTTTTTATAGTGTCCTCACAGTAACATGCTGTAACACTGATGCTTCAATAACAATGATGTAATATAATTGCCTTTTACTCACATTATGTATTACGCTCATACTTGTGTGTTTTTTTCATTTTAAGTATTTCTAGCATACTTGTAATTACATCTGTGTGGACACAAGTTTGAGTTTAAAATTACGTCAGATGTACTAGTAGGTTCACACAAATTACCATCGGCTGCAAACCTGCGCAGCTTCAGCCAGTAGCAGGTGATCAATTTGCCGGCGCCGATTTCGGCGTAAGGCTTCCCTAAGGATGTTCATGTTTTCCTGATGAGAAATAACCAGAAAAAAAAAACACTTAACGGTAAAAAGTGCCGGCAGAAGATGGCGGCAGTGCGCTGTGGCTGTAAGCCGGTCAAAAATTTCCGTGGAAGAAGTCGACACCGGTGTTTCATTTCCGGTGAGTACTCCACACGGGAGTATGCGATTTGGGACAGCACTGCATACTTGAAAGTCACGTACTAAGCCACTAAGTACATAGTATGGTTAGTGTACTCAATTTGGAATTTTGAGTATAGAGTATGCAAGTATGCGATTTGGGACGCAGCACATGTTTATCGGTGTGTGTCGCTCTACTCTGGTCAACAGGACATGAAAAGTTCTGTATGAATCGTCTGTTTACCATCCAAACACTGTTAAAACACAAATAAACTGCTGAACTCAGCAAGTTTCCATCTTCCTCCTGCATCTCCTCCTCTTCCTCCTCCTCTTGTCTGTCCTTCAGTTTCCTTCATAGAAGAATCTGATCCATAAAAATGTTCTTAAAGCCTCCATCTGATCCAAAGTGCCGCAAGTATTGCTAGAAGTATTTGCTGTGATGAAGACTGGACTAGGAGGTAGAAGTCTGGTCCTCGAGGGCCACCGTCCTGCAGGTTTTAGATGTTTCCTTCTCCAACACACCTGGTTCAGATGAAATGGATCCAACATCTTCTTGTTAAAGGAATAGTTCACCCACAGAATGATGTAACTTTATTTTCCTCTTACTCTCATGGTGAGCAAGACTCTGGAGCACTTTTTTAATATCTCAAATGCAGCCGGAGATCAGGATGGCTTCTCTTTTTCTCGAACTTTCATATAATGGAGTTCGCGGGGTCTAAGCCAAAAAAGTCTTTAAAAGTCCACAAAAACTTGTCAATATTCCTCCATACTGCTTGTCCAATGTAATCCAAGTGTCCTGAGTGGGTAGCATCCAGAATTTACTCGAAACAACATAATTTAGTACAATTTTAGAGCCTAAACAGTAGTACGAAGCACTTTCACGAAGCACGCATATGCGCGTTAACGAAACCACGGAAGCCTCGGCATTCAGAGCCTACTCTGCTTGTAAAATGTGTTTCCCCTTTTCTTTGTTTCACTGTTTTTTTCATGTGATCATCCATACACGGCACAAAAGTGGTGTTTTGGTGTCGGATGAACAGTTTGACACAAAACGGGACATGAAACGCGACCTAACCATAGATATGGACCTAACTGCTTGTTAGAAACCCCTGCCCAAGATGGCGGCCGAGCCGACGTACACTATGGGTCCAAAGGTGGCATTTAGTGTATCTATGTTTATGACGGACACAGCAATGCCAGATTGCTAGGTGGTTTATCTCTTGAAGATCTTCTCTTACAAACAGGACACCAGTGTTGTATAAAATACCCAAAAGCCATACTTGAGTAAAAGTAAAAGTACCTTACTGGAAAATGACTCAAGTAAAAGTGAAAGTCGTCTGCTAGAATATTACTTGAGTAAAAGTAAAAAAGTAGCTAGTATTTACTGTACTTAAGTATCAAAAGTAAAAAGTACAGTTATTAAAACGCAATCAGAAATTTGAGTTTAACATTTTCTTTATTTCTGTTCAGTTTAGTTTTTAAGTTTTAATTTGCAAAGTGTAAAGGACCTTCAATACCTCCTTACATAAACCAACCATATAGAAAAATACACACAAACACATCCTTGCAGACCTGCATGCATGCCTACCAACATTCATACTCACGTGCATTCAATATTACATCATTCCTAATAAACTCTTGGTGCTTGGAGGTGATGCAAACAAACAAAAAACTTGATGTGTGTGTGTGTGTGTGTGTGTGTGTGTGTGGGGGGGGGGGGGCATGTACTGCAGGGGTCTTCAATTCATTTTCACCGAGGGCCAAAAAATGTCCTCGCTGCCAAGTCGAGGGCCTTTTTTTTTGCGGGGGGATAATTACCAGCAGTAACTCCTGTGACATGGTTTTGTAATAAGTATGATATTTCATGTATTGTATGATTAATAAAATGTAAAATGTATATTATGTAATACATTTTAATACTTTTATCTTCCATCCAGGCTAGACCGCACTAACAACCTTAAAATCAGCTCTGCTTCATGATGTGTTCATGAGCTATATAACAGACCCCCGCACTAACAGCATCAGTTTTTATATGGCACATGATATAATAAATCATAATCATCATGTGACAGCTGAATGCTGTGAAGGCACGTTACATTTCTGAACTTCATCACAGAATGATCAAGAATACTCATCAATAAATGACTGAAACGTGGTGATTAAAAACCCCGACTGACGACAAAAAAGGTTAATTTTTGTTAAAAGTACTAATGAAACTTTCATGCAGTGGAGTCGCGTTAAATATCCTTAAAGTTCGCATCTCAGATAACATGCTGGAATAAACACCTACAGCTGATCCATTAAGCTACTACCGCGATGTGCATTCTCCATCTGCAGGAGGAAAAACTCCGGCTGCTCCTCGCTGGAGCGACTGCTTCCTCCTCCATCTCACTAATTAAAGGGACCAGAGGCAAGATTAAGAAACGAAACTCGCGACTGCCATGACTGGCGCTTCAGGTAACTGCAGCCACGAGCCAAGCCGTCACGGGAGCGTGCACAAACTGAAGCTATAATGTTGTTTACTACGCTTTTTTTTTTTTTAATCGTAGTAACACTTTTTAGTGTCTTTCAGTTGATCTGGATCGTTTGCTGACGGCAGAAGAATCCATAACTATCGCTTACAGTGTTTGAATTTACCGCAACCGTCTTCTTACTGTATCAAAACTGCGGATGTAGCGTCATTTGACGTCATGTCCGCAGGGCAGCGCGGGAAATTCGTACACCGAATTGCAGCGCATTTTGCAGCACACAGCCTGTTCAAGGCAACGGAGAGAAACATGGGTGGAAACGTTCTTTTTGGTATTTAGTGCTTCATCACCCATTAGTATTAAAAAAATGGACATGCATGTTTGTTTGTTTTTTAAATTCCTGCCTCTAGTCCCTTTAAACTAAAATAGACCTATAGACCTTCATGAACTGCTGTTGGTTCTTACACCGGAGAAGACGATTTAAACCGGTCGGAGGCCACTAACAGGACAGAGAGACCAAACCTAAGACGCATTTCACAGCCGTGCTGCGTTCAAGACAGCTGGGAAATAACACAATCATCATCAGCCCAACAAGGATAAAACTATTAAAAGTACATGTGGGCTTCGTTACAAAGCCAATAATGAAATCAATTAAATCTACAATATTTTAGGGGGGTTAAGAATGTTTCAGGGGCTCCAGTTCCTCTAAAACAGGCCTAACAACATCTTTGTCCCTGGTATAGTTTAAAAACACTGATATTAGTGTCTGATTTTGAAGTGGTTAATGTGTTTTCTGACGCGAACTCTGTCCGCGGTGCTGGAGCCTCATGTGAGGACGCAGGGGTGGTAGCGGAGAAACACTGAGAGGAACACACACCTGCAGCTATAATACTGTCATTTTCACCAGGTAAACTAGGTCTGGTAGGGGAGGGGGGCGCTCTGCCTATGTAATGGTTGGAAACACTGAAATAGAACCAAACATGCTTTATTTCACCTTTTGAAGTATATTACGTTGTCTCACTGGGTCTGCGCAGGCCGGATGTGGCCCGCGGGCCGCTAATTGGGGATGGCTGATGTACTGTATCGCTACTCCCAGATGATCTAGATGATATGAATCGGGGTGATGACCAGTGCAGCTAAAACATCTTGTGATCAGACAGTGGTCAGATCACAACTATTTAAAAGGGATTACATGCATGTGTGGATTGAATATACCACCACCACCCTACTGTATATTTAGGGTGGTGGTGGTGGCACACCCTAAAGCAGCGGTGGGGAACCCTGGTCCTCAAGGGCCAGTGTCCCTTCGGGCTTTCCATTTCTCCCCAATCAAGCACACCTGATTCATATCAAATGGATCTAACAGCCAATCAAGTTCTGCACAGAGACTCATTGATTTCAATCATGTGTGTAGGAGCAAGGAGAAGTGGAATACCTGCAGGATGAGTGCCAAGGTTCCCCACCCCTGCCTTAAAGAGTGATGCAGACTCTCTTCTGTATACGGGGATACCACTTGCAGAATTTAGAACACTTGTGACCTGCCTGCAACCATTTGCTCCAGCTACACCATCAATGCCAGTTTTGGATCAAATTCTAATGATTTTGATGAGACTTAGACAAAATTTTGTCATGGCAGATCTAGCACAGCAATTTAAAATATCACAAATTCAGGTTAGCAAGATAGTGTGAATGTGGATAGATATTATGTGTAAACACATGAGGGATCTTCTTGTGTGGTAACCTCGTGAAACAATCAAAGCAACATCACCAAAGCTTTTAAAGAGCACTTCTCTAACACAACCTGTGATTGACTGCACAGACAGTTTTACAAAAAGCAAAAAAACCTGGATTCAAGAAATGAGTCATATAGTCACTTCTATGCAAATGGAACAATAAAGTACATGGTGGCTGTTTCTTCCTCTGGAGTAATCATGTTTATTTCTGAAGCTTATGGTGGAAAATGCAGTGACAGGTACATAACACAGAACTCAGGTATTCTGGAACACTTGCATGTTGGAGATGAGTTAATGGGTGACCGTGGGTTCACAGTAAGGGACTTGTTAGAGGAGTGTGGGGTAAACCTCTTCATTCCAGCATTCACATGCACAAGGTGCCAGCTGACCGACAAGGGGGTCACGCATGCATGCCGCATTGTTCGTGCTCGCATTCATGTTGAGTGGGCAATAAGGTGTTTGAAGGACCACAGGATTCTCTCACAAACAGTCCCAATAAACTTGGTACACAAAATTGACAAGATTATCAAAATCTGTGTAGATTTAGTAAATTTAAGAACTGAACTTATTAGTGAACACTGGAAAGCTGATTAGCTGTTGCACTTACATGAATGAACATATTTTCTTCACATTTACAAACAAAGATATGTTCCTCCCTGAACATCCTCATGAAACAACAGAGTTAAAGCTTCACTTTAAAGGAATGATGACATATTAGTAAAAACTCGTTTATGTTGTTGGCATTGCTGCATATGTCAAATCTCCAAAGAAAAAAAAACAGCATTTTTTACAGCGCGGTATTGTTTTGAAACGCGAGACCTCACTTCCTCAGTAAAACAGTTGGGACCGGTTATGATATGGAGCTTTACCCGGAGACCACGTTGACTTCATTTTGATTGGCTACACCTTATTTGGCTATAACCTTATTTAGATAAACTAGGTCAAGCTGCCCTAGCGGTCGGAGTTTGTTAAAGGCTAACTGCTAGCAACATGGGCACATCAGACAAGGCAAGGCAAGTTTATTTGTATAGCACATTTCATGTACAGAACAATTCAAAGTGCTTTACACAAAACATTATAAGCAAAAGAAAAAAAAAGAATAAAAAATTAGAGGCATGATTCAAAATTAAAAGCAATTAAGATTAAAAAGAGAGAATATAGAGACTGTGCGGATTTTAACTTTTGAATAAAATCTAGGTAAATGCAGCTGAGAACAGGTGGGTCTTCAGCCTGGATTTAAATAAACTAAGTGTTTCAGCTGATCTGAGACTTTCTGGGAGTTTGTTCCAGACATGTGGAGCATAGAAGCTGAACGCAGCTTCTCCATGTCTGGTTCTGACTCTGGGAACTGATAAAAGGCCGGATCCAGATGACCTGAGGGTTCTAGTAGGTTCATACTGCGTCAAGAGGTCACTGATGTATTTTGGGCCTAAACCATTCAGAGCTTTATAGACCAACAGCAGAACTTTAAAGTCTATTCTCTGATGGACCGGCAGCCAGTGTAAAGACCTCAAAATTGGACTGATGTGGTCCATTTTTCTGGTCTTTGTGAGAACTCGGGCAGCAGAGTTCTGAATGAGCTGCAGCTGTTTAACTGATTTTTTAGGTAGACCAGTAAAGACGCTGTTACAGTAGTCAAGCCGACTGAAGATGAATGCATGGACTAGTTTTTCCAGATTTTCCTGAGACATCAGGTCTTTAATCCTTGAGATGTTCTTCAGGTGATAGTAGGCTGATTTTTTTTATGTGTTTTTCAAAGTTTAGGTCTGAGTCCATCACTACACCCAGATTTCTGGCCTGATTGGTGGTTTTTAGGTGTCTGGACTGAAGTTCTGTGACAACCTGCTGTCGTTTCTCTTTGGCTCCAAAAGCAATCACCTCAGTTTTGTTTTTGTTCAGCTGAAGAAAGTTGAGGCACATCCAGTCATTAATCTCATCAATACATTTACCAAGAGCCTGTACAGGGCCCCGGTCTCCTGGTGATACTGTAATATATAGCTGTGTGTCATCTGCGTAGCTATGGTAACTAATATTGTTGTTCTTTATAACCTGGGCCAGTGTAGCATGTAGATATTAAACAGAAGAGGCCCCAGGATAGAGCCCTGGGGAACTCCACGGGTCATTTTTGTCTGCTCAGATGTAAAATTACCTACTGACACAAAGTACTTCCTGTTCTCCAAGTTCGTTTTGGACCAGTTTAGTACAGAACTTGAGAGACCCACCCACTTCTCCAGTCGTTGGAGTAATATAATGTGGTCAACTGTATCAAATGCAGCACTGAGATCCAGTAAAACCAACACTGACATTTTACCAGTGTCAGTATTCAGACATATGTCATTCATGACTTTGGTCAGAGCAGTCTCTGTGCTGTGGTGCTGTCTAAAACCTGACTGGAAGACATCATAACAGTTGTTTTCTCTTAAAAAGTCATTTAGCTGGTGAAAGGCTTCTTTTTCGATGATCTCTCTTAAAAATGGAAGACTGGAGATCGGCCTGTAGCTGCTCATCTGTGTCTTGTCTAGATTATCCTTTTTTAGCAGAGGTTTGATCACAGCTGTTTTCAGTGACTCTGGGAAAACACCTGACGTTAGAGAGGAGTTCACAATCTGAAGCAGATCTGACTCCAAGGTCTTTGAGACCTTTTTTAAAAAAACAGTGGGCAGGATGTCCAAACAGCAAGAGGAGGAGTTCAGTTGATGCAAGATGTCCTCCAGTTCTTTGCTGGTAATGGGATAAAACTGTGTCATGGTGTTTAGACTTGGTGGACACAGTACAAGACCTGAACCTGCTGTTGTTGAACCAACAGCTTGTCTAATAATTTGGATTTTGTCTGTAAAATATTTGGCAAAGTCATTGCAGGCTTTGGTGGAATAAAATTCAGGTGCTACTGACACAGGACGGTTTGTTAGCCTGTCGACTGTAGCAAATAAGGCCCGAGCATTATGACCGTTTTCAGTGATGATGTCAGAAAAAGACGAATTCTTTGCAGTGAGCTATGTTTATCTGACAAGACAGCATTTAGAAAATAAATAAACTTACATGTAATAACAAGGTTGTGATCGCCTCCCTCAGTGTTACTGCAGAAGTTTTCTTTTAAATCCATTTGTTTGTTAACCCAGACCTGACTGCTTATAGCAGTCACTCTCCCACTTGCAGTTAAAGCAGACAGGGGAGGGAAGGGGGGGAGGGAAGTAGACGGTGCATAGACCACTAGGCAGAGGTGGGTAGAGTAGCCAAAAATTGTACTCAAGTAAAAGTACTGTTACTTTAGAAAAATATTACTCAAGTACAAGTAAAAAGTAGTCATCCAAATAATTACTCAAGTAAAAGTAAAAAAGTACTCACTGAAAAAAACTACTCAAGTACTGAGTACGTTATGAGTAACATCAGATTTATTTTAAATAACAGTAGGGAGAGCGGGGATGGTTGTAACACTCTTTAACTAGTTAGAAAGGAGCTGTCGTGATGTCATCAACACAGTTTGTGCCCACTTGAAAATTTAGCTCACTGGCAAAGTTTGTGTCTGATTGAAAAACTGTTCTGGAGCTACAGATGTAACGATATGAACATTTCATATCACGGGTATTGTGACCAAAATGATCACGGTTATCATTTTTATCACAGTATTATAGAAATACCCCCCAGCATCTTTAAAAATATCCAATATGGGTCTAAATGTCTACTTTGTCCTTTTTAAAGGGGAAAAAATCTCAAGAGAACTGTCTATGTGGGTGGAAGATCTGGAGGATGCCGCCGGGAACAGGCTGCTACATTTGGCCAGTCTTCTGTCATGTCTGCTGGTTGTTTTACAACGACAGGTGTATTGATTTGTAGGTTATAAACACAAAGTAGTTTAATGTATTTTGTTCTGTAGGCCTAAACTTCTGTTTCTAGGTGAGGGAAACCTGTAGGTTATCATAGCAGAACTAAGGAAGACTCAGATACGATCTACAGTCCGAGAGGAGGAGCGGGGCTTCCTCAGGCAGCAGCGTTTGTGAAACCGGGGAGCCGAGGAAGGGAAAGGATTGGGGAAGGAGTTCTGGAGGATGGTTGTGACCTTAAGTGAATGTCCACAGAACGTTCAGAAAAGATTCCATCTCAAGGATCCAGAGACAACTTTATCTGCGCATCACAGCCAACTTTTCCAGAACCGTCAGCAGTTCCTCAGAGCTGTGCCGTCTGTGGCATCTGCTGCATCCACGCTAAACAGTCAACAATAAGCGTGGACTGTGTGATTTTCAGCTGAGAGAGAGACATGCGGAAGATCCTGAACAATTTCCCATTAAAGATTAAACCATTTCAGCAATGGTTCCCAGGCTCAAAACCTCCATAAGGCCATGCGAGCCAGAGCCAGGCTAAGGGAGTAGGGTCTATCTGCGGCTCGCAAGACAGAGGCATGTCGTAAAGTAGACGTGTCGTCAAGTGACGTCACTCTACGACACGCCCACCAGACCTATGAGAGCACATTCAAATCTAACCCTACCCCTGACCCTTCCCCTAAACCGAACAAGACCCACCCACTATTCGACACGCCCACCATATGACATGCCCCTGGGTTGCAAGCCACAGATAGATACACTTGGGCCGAGGCGACCCAAGAGGAGCTGCGATCCATCATCTTCCTGCGTTGTCTATGTCCGATTCGACAGTTTACATAGCTTAATATAAACATTAATATCTAAAAAAGGATTATAGATATTAACTTACAGTTTTTTTTTGCCGAAAAGAAGACATTTCAACCTTGAAAACGAGTGCCCAGACATATTTGTGCGACGCACCCAGCGGAAATTCCGGGCTGTCGCACTTCCTGTAATTTTGGTGACCTTTCGCGTCAGCATAGTGAGGTAAAATAAATCAATTGCAGAGCCGTTTTTTTCATGGGGATGAGCCAAAGATCATTTATATAGTCAAGATGTCTCACTCTTTGTTTCCCTCTGCATCGCTGTGGTCCTCAGGATGGTTGAAATTGCAATAATTTAGGTATAAAGAACCGTTCTCTCATCAATTTTGTGCGTAATTGCGTAAAATACGATCTCTAATGTTACTGTTAGTCCTGTTACCTATTTCATTAGTTTATTGTTAGTTGAGTTGAATTGGGCATGTCAGCAAACGATTACAACAAAGTGAAGGAGCGACTCATTTTTGCATCAGAGACGCTGTGTATTGTGCGTCTTTGAGACAGACGCACTTAGGGAAGCGCGTGTAGCAGGGCATTGAGAAGCAGCTCAGCGTGTGTTTTTAGACGTTTGTTGTAAAAGAATTGGCTACAAGTAATTACAGTTCAAGTAGCCCTTGAAGAAATAGCTTCTGGCCAGCGGTATATATCTGTATGGCTGAGTATCCGAACAGCGACCCGGAAGAGGGTGGAGCGCACGCTAACGCGGCATCAAGAGTGGAGAGCGTTGAATCGCCCAGTTACAGTAAAAATACCGAATAGTTATCTTGACAATAAGAACTGAAGTAAAATAAAATAATGTGTGAACAATATTGCCTTTTCTACTTAGTTTTCTTCAGCATACAGATGAGGGAAGTGTAGCTTGCGCTCCTCTCTGCATTGCAAAGCATTCCTGATTTCAGCCCCCCGCTCACAGATCCATTGTGTAAACAGCTTCTGCTTGTTTTCTTTTTGTTTGGATCAAATTTGAAGGGGTTTGAGGGACAATTTCCCCCAAAGTTACTGATCCAGGCTGATGTATTCAAGAAGGCAAGAGCAGATCCAGGGCCCACAGCTAGATTCCCACTTGACAAAAACTAGGCTTCAGATGTGAGGTAAGACATTCTACATGCCACACAAGAAGGAAAACTGGCAACAGTTACAGCAAACGAGTGGGAGTTTTTTGCCATTATATTCCATTTTTTAACATTTGTGTGATAGTAACAGGTTTATTACTTTTCACCATTATCCCAAAGACCCAAATAACGTTTCTATACTGTCTAAATAGTTCAGAGGGCTGCAGAGACTGTTGATGTTTTTAAGAAGAGGCTCAAGACCTACCTTTTTAACTTAGCTTTTTGATTTTATTTCATTTTACTTATTTTACTTTATTATTTATTTATTTTTTATGTTATCTTTAAGTTATTTTAGATTTTATTGACTTGTTTAGCACATAATTTTATGAATACCTATTTATTTTTCTATGTTGCTCTTATCTGTTCACTTGTTTTATCTGTTTTAACATTTTAACACCAGTGTTTCCTCATGGGGATCCTTCACTCTGGGAGCTTTGCCTACATGGTCTGGAGGGAGCTGGTGGGGGGCTGCCCTTGTCCTGGTGGCTGGGGCCCCGCACTGCAGCCCTATCACTGTGGTGTGGACCCCGGCCTGCCCTGATCTGGTTGGCTCCTGCAGGAGCGCCCTCTAGGACCGTGTCTGGCTCCTGGAGTGAACGGATCCCCAAGATATCGCTCCCTCACAGTAGGTCAAGCCAGATGTTTATTAGTCTTAGTGTGGGTGGGTGTGGGTGTGTGTGTGTGTGTGTGTGCAAATGTTTATAGTTTTGTGTGCTGTGTTTTGTGCTTGGGTGTGTGAAGGCCTGTTTTTATTTTAAAAATGTGTTTGTTTTTATTTTCTTGAAAAGCACTTTGGGTTGCCTTTGGCAGGAAAAGCGCTTTATAAATAAAGTTTGATTTGATTTGATTTGATTTGATTTGATTATAGCAGTTTACTGTGTGTTTTCAATGAATGTTTGTGAAATTAATTTTTCGTTTTATTTTTTTCTTGTTTTTATGATTCTGCAACCTGTATTCCATTAACATGACACCAATACAGCATGAATATTATAAAAGCCCCAGTTTTAATGAAAAAATAGATGTGTATTACTTGATTGTGCACTGCAAGATGACCTTTTAATGAGCAATTTTACACAAAGATTGCCAGGCGAGAATATGCCCAAAAAAATGCCCTGACTCCAGAGGGCTCTGCTTAGTCAGTGAGTGTTGTTTGACCAATAGGAGAAGCTCTGTCCCCAAGACACGCCTTGAAAGTCCGCCCCCATCATTTACATAATGAGACTGAAATGCATAAAGAAATGTATAAAAGGTGACGAGGAAATGTAAGAAACAGAAATAAATACGCTCGGAAAAATAGAGTTAGAAAGAACAAGATTGGAAATACTGGGGGCATAAATATGACTTGAATCTAAAAAAAAGTGCCAATAAATGAATAAATAAATAAAATGCCAGAGAAAAATAAATACAATTGTTTTTTTGAAGGAAAGAAATGTAAAAAGCATCAAATCATGAATTGATTAACTAGAAATTACACAATATACATTAATGTTGTATTTGATTGGTTTGTTAATGTAAAATTGATTTTTAAAAGTTTCTCTGTGTAACCAATTGGTAGTCTTTAGTTCTTTTTTGATCCATTTTAGTATTTTAGTATTTATTTTTGATTTTGTCAGTTTTGGTCCTCCATAAGAACCACTCAAAAGGAAGAAATGTGATTTCATTTACTAATTGATGAAATCACATGAATGAATTGATCCAGTGATTTTTTTTTTTTTAATCAACCGTGGTCCGTGCTTTGGCCTTAAGTGCTACCTGGAGGGTGCATACACCTTTATGTGAACCTGGGCAGGCTTACATACACGCAGGGCCGTTTCAAGGAATTATGGGGCCCCAAGCATAATGGACTTGAAGCCCCCCCCCCCTTCCAAGAAAAAAAGACTGCTGAAAAATTTGTATTTTTTAAATTTGAAAATTTGAAAAAAAAGGACGCAACCACCCCCATGACGTATTAAAAAAAATGATAGGATTACTTTTTAATCAATCGTCGATCATAGTAGGGGGAACACACTCTGATGAAAACCGTGTAATGGAAATGGACACGTGTCCAAATGGGCCCCATCATTGAGCCTCCACCGCTGGCTAACTACTGTCAATTGCAGGTGGATCGCAATATCTCAAGAAGACAAGCTTAAAAGTGGGATTTTCAACTTCTGCATGTCCGAGCTTAAAAACTCCAACTGTATGATGTAGTTCGTGACTAAAATAAGAAAGTAATATGATTTGGAAGCAGTTTTGGGTCTCCCTTGTGAAGCAGAAGTTTTCTTTCCCCAATCGCAATATCTCGGCAAGAAAAGCTTAAAGTAGGATTTTGAACTTCTACATGTTTGATCTTGAAAATTCCAACTGTATGAGGTAGACTGTGACTAATATAAGAAAGTTATATGGTTTGGAAGCAGTTTTGGGTCTCTCTTGTGAAGCAGAAGTTTTCTTTCCCCAATCGCAATATCTCAGCGAGAAAAGCTTAAAGTGGGATTTTAAACTTCTGCATGTCCAATCTTAAAAATTCCAACAGTATAGTGTAGCTAGTGTCTAAAATAAGAAAGAAAAGTGGTTTTGAAGCAGCTTGAAGTTTCTGTAACTGCTTGAGTGCTGCCCGGTTAAAGCTATGGTTTCTTGGGGCCCCAGTCCAGCTTGGGGCCCCAGGCAATTGTTTGGTTTGCTTGCCTTGTTGCAACGGCCCTGCATACACGTGATAAATAAAAGTCTTTGTGTTGATCTTGTTATCATGACAAGGTTTTAGCTGTTCAACTGTAAGTGGATTTGGTTTAGTTGTTGAATATAAATTAAACCAAGAGTGAGATCAATGAAATCAAGAATGTTGACGTCTGAATGAAACCTACGCACTTTGTACAGGAAAAGATGAACCCCCAGGTAAAAACGGTCAAGAAGCCCTGAATTAATCAGTGTCTGTAAGCATTCACTGTCCATCTGTCTGTCTAAATCAGAGAAAGTGGACGATTAAAATAGAGAGAATAGATTCTTCACCTGCAGCCTTTTGTGAGAGACCTGATCTGGAAAATCTACAAGAATCTGATAGATTTAAACAAGCATCTAAGGTCAAGACCTGAACCAGCACCTGTCTGATGAAGCTTGGGATTAAATTCTTGGGGTTGTTAATTCTCCATCATTCTGCTCTCGTCTCCCTACTGCAGTAAGGAGGTCCATCAGTCCCACATGTCTCAGACCAGGTTCTCTCTTATTTACCCAGACATGAACCCTCAGTGTGACACATGTGGCAGTGATGAAGCCACACTGATTCACTCATTCTGGACCCGGTCTTGGAACATCTTGGCAGGTCTGTGGTTTCTTTATTCTATACGGCTGTGTAATGTACAAAGAAGCTCTTTATAGGCTATTGTTATATTGTTTGAAAATTCAATTAAAAGATTGTTGATTAAAATAAAATGAACAAAAATCAATGATAACCTTCATTTTCACATTTACTCTGATTTTTATTTCTCTGCAAACAGAATGAAACAAAAATGTTTTGTCCATATTTACATTTCAGGCTGCAACATGTTTCAGAAAAACATTAAAAATGAGATAATTTAGATCTAATAATGAGGGAAATGATGATGATGTAAAACATTGACTGTAATGATGATTTGGTCCAACAAAGTCACTTTGGATATTACTGTAAGGAGGCTAACTGCTCTGTGTGGCTAACTCAGAGTGAGATCCTCCTGGAACAAGCGGAGGAATAAGCATCATTTCTACACTGTTTGGAACAACTGCTTCCTTATAGATCCATGAACAGCTGAGGAATGGGGGGAAACAGAGTTAAAGCATTTCTCTTTATCAAACAGAGCTCCGTTCCATTTATCTGCTGATCCACTGACTTCTTTCAACCTTTGACATCAGTGATTCCCTCCTGTTCTGATTTCAGCTTCAAACTTCCTGTTTGACACTGAAATCACTGAATTTCAAGCAGATCAATGAGGTTTAATGTGAACTCTGTGTTCTTCATCCTGAACACATCAGAGCTGCTGTTTCATCACTGAGACCTTCACAGGTAAAACATGAACTTTACCAACAACAGCTATGAATGGAAACATCGTGTCAGTGAAAGTGTGTGTGAAGGTGTGTATGTGTGTGTTAGTATCAGGATCAGAGAACAACAGTTTTCCTCTGTTCCAGTCCAGATTCACTCTGATCCTCTGAAGCTTCTTCTGAACTGGAAGATCAATGTTAGAACCTGGAGACCGTGCTGAGTATTTATCAAAAATGAACTCTATTCCCCATAATCCAGACCATATGTCTTCTTTCCTGTTTGCAGACTCTGCTAACACACCTACTATCCAGTCTTCACTGTCTCGAACATCAACATCCCAGCTGTGAGTTCCTGAGTTAAAACCCTCAGAACTCAGAACAGAATAATAACTAATCCTCTCTGGATTATCAGGAAGTTTCTGTATCTTTCCTACTTCCACACTGGTCAGATCTTCAGACAGGAAGAGATCTGGACCAGCAGTGTTTGGGTCCAGAATGAGAGGAGTGTAGCAGACCAGGTCCTTCATGTTGTTCCAGATGTTGAAGGCCAGGTTGCCCAGGTGTTTGGCCTGGTCTATCAGAGCTCCTGAGTGCAGCTGTGGATCATCCAGCAGGGGGCAGCGCTGGACTCTTTCCACTGCAGCCTTGTAGTTGTTCAGGAATGAGACGTCTGCAGCTCTCAGCTCCTCCTCTGTGGTTCTGACTGTGTCTGAAAGAGCTGCTATCTCTCTGCTCAGAGCCTCCATCTTCTCCTTCATCATCCCACTCTTCTGCTCCTCTTCCTCCCTCAGTGCAGCCAGCCTGGCCTCCTCTTCCTCTGCTAGAAACTGATGAAGCTTCTTAAACTGCTCCTTAATCTGCCTCTCTGTGTGTCGGGCCTGGACCTTAATGTGTTCTGCTGTTTGATCAAACTTCTTCTGAACTTTCTTCTGGAGCTCCAGTTTCTTCTTTAATGGTTCCAGAGTTTCCTGAAGTTCCTTCCTGTGCTGTCCTGCAGCTTCATCGATGGGTCTGAATCTGTGGTTGGTGTGTTTTTCTGAATCTCTGCAGATGAGACACACTGGCTGCTGATGGTCCAGACAGAAGAGTTTGAGTTTCTCAGAGTGCAGATGGCAGAGACCTGCTGAAGCTTTCTGATCTCTCTCCTGTAAGAAGGACTCACACACATTCTTCAATGCCAGACTTAAAGGTGGATCCTTTGAAGATCTTCTCTTACAAACGGGACACTGACGTGTTGGTTTCTTTGTCCACCAGTTCTTCAGACAGTCTCTACAGAAGCTGTGGCTACATGACAGAACAACAGGATCTCTGAAGACGTCCTGACAGACCGGACAGCAGAGATCCTCCTCTGATCTGGAAGCCATTTGGTCTGAGAGTGAAGCTGAAAACACAGCAGACAGAAAGTCCAGTCAGTCATGGCTGCCCTCCCTCCTCTGCTAACTCCATCAACCTGACTCTGAGTGGTGTTTCTGCTCAGACTCACCTTCAGTGTGTGGACTGGGAGCAGCTTGAAGTTTCCCACTTTTCTTTCCTGCAGCTGGACTCACTCAGAGGAAGATGAAGGTGAATCTGATCGTCTGTAGAGACCAAGAATCACTGACTGTTTCCTGCTTCGTCTCAGCTCAGTCAGGTGAAACTTTATCAGATCTCTGCTGCTGCCTCACCTGTAATTCAGGTGTGTTTTATTCCAGAGTTCAGAGGTCAGTCTGACAGCAGCTGTTTATGTTAATGATAAACAGGTTTTACATTCTTACCTGCAGATTTAAAGCAACAACCTGAATGCAGACTGTAAAGTATTCACACCCCCACACTGGCCCTCATTCATTAAATGATCGTACGATGGAAATCTTTACGTACAACCATTTCCACACAAGACTCAACTTTTATCAATTTGGACGTGAGCGAAGGATACGATCAAATCTAACGACAGCTCCTAGTTCGTGTACGCAAGTTTGAGTCAGTGTGGATTTGTGAGTCAAATAAATTCAGTCAGGCTTATGGCGCGTTCGATTTTAAACTTGGAAAGCAGACTTTCTGAGTTCGCAGTTGGAAATACTGCACAACTGAAACGCCCGTAAAAGTTGGATTTCCTACTCGGACTCACCAGCTCCCTCTTCTCCCACTAAAGATGGCTGCATCCATTAACACTTATTAAACCCAGTAATAAACAGTCATATTTGTCCGAACATAAAAAAATAGTTTTACTCGTTTCTGGCCTCAGATTCCTTCGGTCCTTTATTTCTTCCTTTATGTACAAATTTATAATCAGCTATTCTTTTTTTTTTTTAACTTCAATGAGGCTTAAAATTGAACTAATATATCGCCACATACTAAATGTTTTTAATGAATGATTGTTAAGAGGCTTGTTTTCTTAATGAGGTATCTAATTATGTTTCAGGACATGATATAATACACATATTTTTTTGTGAACAGACAAGCAATCAAAACAAGTTTCCTGGTGGCATTCATATTGCTTTTCCCATTTTTCCCACTTTAACCACACAAATTCTCCCAACTTGTATGTGATGTAATTCCCACCTCTGACCTCTGAGTCTAATCGAATGCACCATTATGAACAGGAAGTCTGGCACAGCTGTTTAGTCAAGATGTTCTCTGTGGGCTGGCCCACAGTAATTATGTGGGCACTGAATTATACTATCAGAGTTGCTGTCTTTGTAGCAGCAAGGCCGTCATTTCAAAGAAAGTAGAGATGTGACGTTCATGAACTAATTGATTCTCTGGAATGGCTCTTTTAAATGAATGATAAGAATCGAGTCACAGTGTCCAGCTGTTCATTAGCCACTCTTTTTTTTTATATCCAAATTGTCCACACTGCCTTCTCATGACACGTGTGACATCATGGGACTCTGATGTCCAACACGGTTCATTCATATGATCCATGAACAGAAAATATTGTTCGGAAACAAAAACTGTGGGTTCCAAACCATTTACTTAAATTTGCACTGATGTTTGTTCTATCTATTCTATATCTAAAATTGATTCTAATTATATTTATATTTTTCTTTTTTTTTGTAGTTTTTCTGCTAAAAATTCCTTTATTAGATTTTATATAAGTATTTTTTTTACTAGCTCTGATTCTTATCTATTTTGAGTTTTTCATCACTAAAATGTTCTTGTGTTGAAAATTTTTGAGGAAAGTTGTTTTGCATGGAAGTTGAAATCTCACCTTTTAATTGCTACCAGTGATTTACTTCATGAAAACGAGTTACTGGTGATTGAATTCTAAAATAAAAAATAATGAGTCAAAAATAAGAACAAGACAGTCTTTTGAATATTTCTTTTAAAGGAACAGCTCTCCAAGAACCAGCTCTCTTCAAAGAGCCATAAGTCCCATCTCTAAAAGAAAATACTGTGAGAAAACATCAAGGGGTCACATGTACACAACTCACGGTGCAGAACAGAACAAGGACCCACACAGCATGATGGGAAATATTTGAACAAAGTCACTGATGTCACAGAAGTATGTGAAATATAATAAGAATCGTTTTCCTGCGATAACGAGGTAATGAAGATGGACGCAAAAATTTGTTTACTGTGTTACAGCTGATTTATTGATCAAAACAGACCCGATGGCAGCCGGGAGGGCTGAAGTCATGCCATACTGTAGCTATATATGTAGCAATCTGTGAAAGAGTTGAAATCACTATTTCAACCTGCACTCACCGGCCACTTTATTAGGTACACCTTGCTAGTACCGGGTTGGACCCCTTTTGCCTTCAGAACTGCCTTAATCCTCTGTGGCAAAGATTCAACAAGGTACTGGAGACATTCCTCAGAGATTTTGCTCCATTTTGACATGACAGCATCACAGTTGCTGCAGATTTGTCGGCCATGATAAGAACATCCCATTCCACCACATCCCAAAGCTGCTCTGTTGGATTGAGATCTGGTGACTGTGGAGGCCATTTGAGTACAATGAACTCATTGTCATGTTCAAAAAACCAGTCTGAGATGATTCACACTTTATGACATGGTGCGTTATCCTGCTGGAAGCAGCATCAGAGGATGCTACACTGTGGTCATAAAGGGATGGACATGGTCAGCAACAATACTCAGGTAGGCTGTGGTGGTTAAACCGCCACGTTGGTACTAAGGGACCCAAAGTGTGCCAAGAAAATCTCTCCCACACCATTACACCACCACCACCAACCTGAACCGTTGATACAAGGCAGGATGGATCCATGCTTTCATGTTGTTGACACCAAATGCTGAGCCTACCATCCGAATGTTGCAGCAGAAATGGAGACTCATCAGACCAGCAACATTTCTCCATCTTTTATTGTCCAATGTTGGTGAGTCTGTGTGAATTGTAGCCTCAGTTTCCTGTTCTTAGCTGACAGGAGTGGCACCCGGTGTGGTCTTCTGCTGCTGTAGCCCATCCGCCTCACAGTTTGGCGTGTTGTGCATTCAGAGATGCTCTTTTGCATGCTTTGGCTATAACAAGTGGCTACTTGAATAACTGTTGCCTTTCTATCAGCTCGAACCAGTCTGGCTGTTCTCCTCTGACTTCTGGCATCAACAAGGCATTTGTGCCCACAGAACTGCTGCTCACTGGATATTTTCTCTTTTTCAGACCATTCTCTGTAAACCCTAGAGATGGTTGTGCAGGAAAATCCCAGTAGATCACCAGTTTCTGAAGTACTCAGATCAACAACCATGCCACGTTCAAAATCACTTAAATCACCTTTCTTCCCGTTCTGATTGTACGTTTTTATTCAACTATCTACCATTAATGGGCTCTATGCACGACTCTACTACTTCCTGAACTTAAAGGGGAACTTCAGTTATTTTTAATCTGGACCTATTTTCAAGCATGAAATACGTTCATTAACTCACCCAGACAGTTTTGGTGCAACTTGAATCCCTTCGGGAGATATCGAGATCAGCGTATGCGCAATATAATGGGAGAGATTGGGCAACCGCGTCCAGCCTCTAAATAAGGCATTATCTGCCACAAACTCCTTCATTTCACCAATGTTTTGTTACCAAACATTAGTCGGAACCCCCTGTGAGCTCGAAGCGGCTTTGTCATGGTGATTTGTCCTTCTTTACAGACGTTTACTTGTTATGGTGTCGCATAATAGTGACGTTATCAAAGCCGGTGCTGTAAAAAGTTTGTAAATAAAGGACGAATCACCACGAAAAAGCTGCTTCGATCTCATAGGGGGGGGGGGGGGTTGGTAACAAAACATTGGTGAAATGAAGGAGTTTGTGGCAGATAATGCCTTATTTAGAGGCTGGACACGGTTGCTCAATCTCTCCCATTGTATCGCGCATACGCTGATCTCGAGTGGATCTAAATATCTCCCGAAGGGATTGAAGTTGCACCAAAACTGTCTGGGTGAGTAAATGAACATATTTCATGCTAGAAAATCAGTCCAGATTGAAAAAAAACCGATGTTCCCTTTTCAAGTAGCTCCTTTGTTTCTTGTCTTTCATTACTGGACAGACTGATTGATCCAGGTGTGTCTGGCTGAGGTCAGGCACATCTGGATTCATCACGTCATCCAGTAATGAAAGACAGGAAACACAGGAGCCACCTTAAGTTCAGGAAGTAGTGGAGCTGTGCATAGAGCCCATTAAATAACTCCCACCGCACAGGGTATGCTTGGCTGATGAAACAGTGTCTCACTCAAATTTAGACATCAGTTACTATCTCTTATCAGTTTTATTGGCACACAGCATTCACACATTTAACATGCACGCCATGCTAACTAGCACCTGTACAGCAACCGTGTCATTAGCCAGGTAAACAACTGAAACACAGAAAACAAACAAAACCCACAACATTAATAACACGGACATATTATCACTTATAAAATCTGTATTAAGAAATTAGCAGGGAAACTACAAGTTTTAATATTCATTAATATTCACAACATTGCTCACCAGCTCAGCTTCACCGGTCCAAACAGCAATGTCTGTGTGAAAAGAGATCCGGCAGAAACATGTGCGGACAAAACCACATAGGTGAATCCACCAAAATAAGACACAACAGGAAGAATGATGTTATCAAAAATAAATAGGCTAATTGAAAATAAATACATGGGAGGTTTACTGATGATAAATCACAGGCGTATAAACAATTGGACAACTGAGAGAAATATAACTCCACACACTGATGCTCCGTTTGAGCTGCTGCAGATCGTCTTGACCATGTCTACATGCCTAAATGCATTGAGTTGCTGCCATTGGCTGATTAGAAATTTGCGTTTATGAGCTGTTGGACAGGTGTACCTAATAAAGTGGCCACTGAGTGTATGTTAGACTTGATAGATGTAAAGTCCGATGCATTGATCAGTGATGAATGTTCCTTGATCTGCATCAGCTTGCATCAGTTGCTCGGATGCAAGTTTACGGTAGATGGAGGAACATCCATCACTGATCAATGTCCATGTGATACACCACCAATACTCACTACAAAAGTAGAAACAATAAGTGGTCAACAGCAACTTCACCTGATGTGATGGAACATTAGACAATTAAAAAGTCAACTCAACCTAGACAAATACATTTAAGAGCCTGTCCAGCTTAAAGAGGGCAAGCCTGGATTAAGGAAGCAGGGGCCCCTGGGCACAAAGTCTTGAAGGGCCCCTCCAATCACAACCAAAAGGACATCATATATAATGTCCATCATTCAGATTTCACACCGCATTATTGTAAAAGATTTCTCAGGTGGCAGCAACAACATGAAGACAATACATTGCGATCAAACTATAGCGCATGGAGTTTCTTTGTATCTTTTTTGTCTTCCTCTTTCTTTCTCTGTCCTCCTCTTATGTCTTTATAAACTATCAGAGCCAGATGACTACGGACCAGCTGTCCTCACATCTCACATCATGAAAGTCCTGCAGAAACTGTCACTGGCTCACCTCAATAAGCAGTCAACATCTCTCAGGACCCATTCCAGATTGCATATCATAATGTCTTGAGGTTGAAAGCACCATCATCTACCTGCTTCAGAGATCTCACTCTCATCTGGACCAACCAGGCAGCACTTTGAGGGTCATATTCTTTGATTTCTAAAGTGTTTTTAATACGATTCAGCTGCTTTGTTACAGTGTTTTTTTTGTTTTTGTTTTTTCTCTTCCGGCTGTCAGCGAGTGCAGACGTGCTTTCCTCTGCTCTGTTCCCTTCCTCCCTGTTTTCCCTGCGATCTTTGTCTTGTCACTCCTCTGAGCCTCTCTCTGCATTTTTCTCCTAAATCCTAAAACTTCAACTATGGATCTGGACGGCGGGTCTCTCATTACAACAGATAATATTTTTTTACCCAGAGACAAGGTGCAGGGGGCGGCATCTTGTCCGGACGGGACGTACCAGCAGGTCACACCAAAGACCTGTACATGTTTGGATTAATGATAACTGGGTTCCTGCTGATTGGAGCTGTCGGGTACCTGGTTCATCGGGAAATTCTGAAGCTGACGGCAGCTGTGGGCAGGCTGCCGTCCGAGCTGTTTCTCTGAGCTACCAACACTCAGACTCAAACTTTGTGCACGTTGACTCGCGTGGATGCCCTGTGGGGCAAACTGGGGACGATGTCTGACAGCATAAAGGATGTTGGGTTCCACCTGGAGCAGTTGGAGACTCGGATTGGGGGTAGTTAACACAAATTTGGCTGATTCGGTCGCCTCTGAGACCTGCTGAAGACTTTGAAGAAAGAAAAGGAGGGAGAAGGAGAAAAGGAAAAAGGGAGGAGAGAAAAGAAAAAAAAAAAAGGAAAAAAGAAGGGAAAAAAAAAAAAAAAAAAAAAAAAAAAAAAAGAAAGAAAAAAGGAAAAAAAAGAAAAAAAAAAAAAAAAAAAAAAAAAAAAAAAAAAAAAAAAAAAAAAAAAAAAAAAAAAAAAAAAAAAAAAAAAAGAAAAAAAAAAAGAAAAAAAAAAAAAAAAAAAGAAAAGAAAAAAAAAAAAAAAAAAGAAAAAAAGGAAGACAGGCAGACGGAAACATGCCTCCGCCTGGACACAAACTATCTCCTTATCTCAATCTGCAGAAGTGAGGCTCTGCAACCCCCCCCTCCACGAGAACAGTTGGGACTCTCTGAAGGCCGTCTCGATCATCTACGGACTGTGTGTGAGCCGCTGTCTCTTGCTTACGCACACACATTTTCACGACACTGATGTGCACATCCCACTGCACTACTGGTCCTTCTTCTTACCCGCCCTGCTGGACAGACTGAGCTGACGGGTGCCTATGCCGCGCCCTCGCTCTGCTGTTTGGGGGGGAACCCTGCCCTTCCTGCCCACCATGTGTCTATGTTGTGACTGTCGAGTTCGTGCTTCTCTGTACTGGTGTGTGTTTTTTTTTGTCTCCAAGGTTTCCACCTGCATATGTGGAGAGTTCGGAGACCTCTTTTTTTTACCACCAACCCATCTGTCCTCATGTTACCGTTTTCTTTCTGCAAAGGTGCTGTTGTGTTCGTGTTTTAAATGATGAAGGAGGCTTGCCGTTGAACAATTGTACTGTTTAATCACGTTATGTGATCTGCACTCATCTGTGTATCCGTGTTCTTCTTCTACAGGATAATTGAGGAGAGCTTAACTAACAGTAGCGACTCCTAGTGGTAAACACCAATCATGACATCCCCCTTTCTTCGAGATGCATGTTATCACCAATACTCAACATTATGTTAACAGACAAAATAAAACATTCCTGTAAAGGCAACCACTTGTGTAAACTGATCAAACATACCCAACATCAAAATAGCATTTGTTGACCTTTTTTTTTTTTTTTCTTCTTAAACCAACAACTCTTTATAAGTCCAGTCTGTCAGGTTTCTTAATCTCACGTTTTGACCTTCTCAGTTCATGTTTGTCTGGTGGAATGTTTGCATTGCAGTTCACCGGTGGTGTGGCTCCAGGTGGTTCTGAGGGCACATTTTGAGGCTCACAGGATGTTTGTGGAGTCTTCAGGAGACTGCGGCGGTTGCGCCTGATCACTTGTCCATCCTCAGTTCTCACTGAAAACGATCTTGGAGCAACTTCCTGTAACACCGTTCCTTTGGTATTCCAACCATTCACATCCTCAATCCTAACCAGGTCATTGTGTGCCAGGGGAGAGAGTGGTCTGGTTGAAACATCGTAGAATCTCTTTTGAGTCATTTTATGCTTTTTGAGCTTGTTCTCAGGTTTTGCATGTTTCTTTGGTGTTGCAGCACTTGTGTAGCTGGGGAGCGTTGTGCGCAGCTTTCGGTTCATCAGTAGTTCTGCAGGTGACAGTCCACACTGAAGAGGAGAGGCGCGGTAACTGAGAAGTGCCAGATACGGATCTGAATTGCTGTCCGCTGCCTTTTTTAGCAGTTGTTTTAAGATGTGAACACCCTTCTCAGCTTGACCGTTTGATTGTGCATAGTGTGGACTTGATGTGATATGACGAAACTCATACAGCTCCGCAAACTTTTGCCATTCCCTGCTACTGAAACACGGTCCATTATCACTCACTACAACCTGTGGAATGCCGTGTCTCGCAAATATGGATTTGGTGTGAGTGATTACACTTGCAGACGTAATGTTTGTGAGTAGTGCCATTTCTGGAAAGTTTGAAAAATAGTCCACAACCACAAGATAGTCTTTTCCTTTAAGGTGAAACAAGTCCATCCCTACTTTGTGCCAAGGGGATGTGGGCATGTCAGGTATCACCATTGGTTCTTTGCTTTGTCTGCTTCTGTGTTTCTGGCACGTTTCGCACTTACTCACCATTGTCTCAATGTCTTTGTTCAGTCCAGGCCAGTACACTGACTCTCTCGCTCTCCTTTTACATTTTTCGATCCCGAGATGTCCTTCGTGTATCCTGTTGAGTAAATCCGGCTTCAGGGTTTCTGGGATGACTATTCGTCCTTTCATTAGTAGTAGTCCATCAACAAAGCTGAGATCTCCACGAACGTGGTAGTAATGAGGGCATGAACCTGCCGACCATCCTTCATCCATGTTCTGAATGACACGCTGTAGCTCTGTGTCATGTGATGTTGCTTCAGCTATCTGCCTCGATTTCATGTCAGATACTGGCAGAGTCCTGAGCACCAAGTTTATGTGACTTTCAATGTCCTCGTCTGTCGTGCTCACGCAGCTTTCAGCGGGTGCTCTGGACAAGGCATCTGCGAGCACAAGGTGTTTTCCAGGTGTATACACCATCTCAAAGTCATACCTTTGCATCTTCATCATTAGACGCTGGATCCGTGGTGACATTTCATTTAGGTTCTTTTTGATAATGGAGACTAATGGACGGTGGTCAGTAGGGATGGGCGATATTTTATTGTGTGCGATATATCGTCAAAGAAATTCCCCACAATAACAATTTGAATTTATCGTTTTTATCGTGAGATGACAATTTATCAGGTTGTGTTTGCAGTTGCACTACTTTGTTTTTATAAGCCGAGTTAGTTTTGCTGTTTGCATTGTTTAAATAAATGTGGAGTTTGGTCTCATATTTCAGGCTTGTTTGCTTGGTGTCACTACAGTTTTGCAATACAGGTGCACTACTTGAACTTAATTGATAAAGTTTAGTGGCTTTTAGTATTTTGTAGGGCTTTCAAGACAGAATTTAGTGACAGATTTATAATACAAAATATTTTGCTGATAGTTTTTATCGTCACTTATTGTTACCGTGATAAATAAGAGAAATTATCGTGATATATTTTTTAGTCCATATCGCCCATCCCTAGTGGTCAGTTTCCACAATGAAAGATGTAAGCCCATAGACATAGCTGTGAAACCGTTCCAAACCGTAGGCCACGCCTAAACACTCTTTTTCTATCTGAGCATATTTACATTCAGACTTTGACATGGCTCGTGACGCATAAGCTACTGGTTTCCAGTGTTGACCCTCAGCCTGCAGCAGCACTGCACCGATACCATCTTTGGACGCGTCAGTTGACACTTTGAGCCTTTTTCTGTGGTCATAATAAGCTAAAGCTGGTGCTGTTGTAAGAGCTTGCTTTAGTCTTTGCCACTCTTGTTCATGTTTTGCAACCCATTTAAAGTCACAGTCATTGTGAAGCAACTCACGGATGCAGGGTGTCTTTGCTGTCAGGTTGGGAATGAATTTGCCAATGAAATTTACCATTCCCATCATGCGCAACACTCCTGTTCTGTCTGTTGGTCTTGGCATGTTCAATATTGCTTTTATTTTGTCTTGGTCTGGTTCTACGCCTCGAGCTGTGAGTTTGTCTCCGAGGGAAGAGGATCTCTTGCACTGCAAACTCACACTTGGCTCTGTTGAGTTTCAGTCCATACTTCTGTATGCGCTCCATTACTTTGTACAGTCTTTTTTTTTTTTTTTTCTTCTTGTCCTGTCAGCATCGAAGAAGCAGAATGGAAATCTGATTGCTTTATTCTGTTGAACAGTTTTGCTTTATCAAGCGGGCTTTATGAATATAAGGCTCCACTTGATATCATGTTTTTCATTTATTTTTTATTTAAACATTTGTCTATTGCCATTCATTTATACTGTGGGCCTGACAAGGGAGAAATGAAAGTTAACAGAGGTAATGATAGAAAGTGAAACAGAGAGAGAGGAGTAAGGAAGAGGAGAGAGAGAGAGGAGAGAAAACATGAATCCACTTACACAGTTCACTGGTACATCTGTCCGCGATCCCTAACAACCAAGGTCTCTGTTGGAAAACAAAACAAGCAATCCCCTGCAGGAGGACCTGCAGGTGGCTTAAATATCCCAGATCATACAACACACACAAACAAGCAGAACTACGAGAGAAGAGGTACCACCTAGTCAGCGAATGGGAAGTAGAGAAGAGGTACAACCTAGTCATCGCAATGGGAAGTAGTGTTACAGTGTCAACATGCATACTTTGTACAGTCTTTGATTGTGCTCTTGAAGGGATGAGCCCCACACAATAATGTCATCAATGTAAACTCTGACACCTTCCAAGCCTTCAATGATCTGTTCCATGGCTCTGTGGAATATTTCTGGTGCAGATTTAATTCCGAACGGCAGTCTTAGAAAACAGTACCTCCCGAAAGGTGTGTTAAAGGTACAGTACTTAGTGCTGCTCTCATCCAGTCTTAACTGCCAGAAGCCTTGAGAAGCGTCCAGTTTTGTGAAATAGTTAGCTCCTGCCATTTCACTTATGATCTCCTCTCTTGTAGGTATTTGGTAGTACTCTCGCTTGATATTCTCATTCAGATCTTTTGGGTCCATGCACACTCTCAACTCACCATTCTTCTTCTTAGTGACAACCATGGAGTTGACCCAATCTGTAGGTTCTTGAACCTTTTCGATCACATTCAGATGAGTCATTCTGTCCAGTTCTTGTTTGAGGGCATCCCGCAGTGGAGCTGGGACCCTACGTGGTGCATGTACAACTGGCTGGGCGCCTTCTTTTAACTGGATTTGGTATTTAAAGGGCAGTGTACCCAACCCTTTGAACACATCAGCAAAGTTTTGCACAATAGCATTAGTGTCACATTTTGAATCTGTTTCAATACAGTACACTCTTTTCACTAGCCCTAGCGCTTCACAGCTCTTATCACCCAATAGTGATTCACATTTGTCACTCACAACAGAAAAGTGTACACGGTGCACTTTACCTTTAACGCTAACATTCAGTATACAGGTACCAAAACATTCTATGGGTTGACCATTGTAATCTTTCAATCCTGAACTCTTTCTGTGCATTTGTGGCTTTACCTGCATTTCTCTCACATCTGACATGCTAATCAGATTTGCTTTTGCACCAGTGTCCAGCCTCATGGTGACTACAGTCCCGTTAATCAGCAGGGGCGTGATCCATTTGTCATCATTTGCAACACTGTTGACTTTTTCTCCTTCATTTTCACTGTTAACGAGGCCAACAAAGAATGTGTCACATAAATCTGCGTCATCCACCACATTTACATTTTTGCCTTTCGTTCCCTCCTTCTTTTTGGTGAAGCATTGCTTGGCAAAGTGATTTTTCCCGTGGCAGTTGGAGCATACTTTACCAAACGCCGGACACTGCTTCGGCTTGTGCTGTGTTCCACAGCGTTTGCAGGAAAACGTGGCGTCCTCGGTCCGCTGTGCAGTCCTGGCCCGCCGGTGACGACTCCCACTTTGAAACGACACAGCGCCGATCGATGCTCCTTCGCTCACGGCTGGTGCGGCACTGAACGACTCGCTGAAAGTTTTCATGTGCTTATGGGACAGTTCACTTGCTTGGCATATTTTAACAGCCATATCTAGCGTCAAATCAGACTCACGAAGAAGTCTCTCTCTTAACTTCTTGTCTTCAACGCCAAAAATGACCTGGTCCCGTACCATCGAGTGCTTCAGCGTCCCAAAATTGCAGGACTGCGCCTTCAAACGCAGAGCGGTCAGAAACGTGTCAAACGGCTCATTTTGAAGCTGCATACGAGATCTAAACACGTATCTTTCATACGTCTCGTTTTTCTTCGGAGTGCAGTGAGCATCAAACTTAGCAAGCACAATGTCCAACTTCTCTCTGTCCTCAGCTGCATCAAACACAAACGTATTATACACTTCAATGGCCTGCGATCCTGCTAAGGTTAGCAACAGAGCTACCTTCCGTGTGTCCGGCTTCGTCTCTAGTCCCATCGCCGTGACATACAAGCTGAACTGTTGCTTGAATGCTCGCCAATTTTCATCCACGTTGCCCGACAGTTTCAGGCTTTCCGGCGGCTTCAAATCCATGTCGGCTTCTTCAGTGGTCACCCGACTTGCTCAGTTTACTCCTGGTACCATGTTGTGTTCGTGTTTTAAATGATGAAGGAGGCTTGCCGTTGAACAATTGTACTGTTTAATCACGTTATGTGATCTGCACTCATCTGTGTATCCGTGTTCTTCTTCTACAGGATAATTGAGCAGTGCTTAACTAACAGAAGCGACTCCTAGTGGTAAACACCAATCATGACAGGTGCGCCCTGTGAGGGGCTGCGTGACCACGGTCTGCCTGATCCTGTCTTGTAATGTTCTTGTGTTTGTGTGTCTTGGACGGGTTGTACTGAAACATGAATTTCCCCTCGGGGATCAATAAAGTATCTTTATCTTTATCTATGTGAGAAGCTCCTTCAGTTCCTGGTCAAACAGAGCTCCGTTCCATATATCTGCTGATCCACTGACTTCTTATAATACCAACAGATTTCATCTCATGAAATCACAAATAACATTAAGTAAGAGCAAAGCAAAAAGCTGTATAAATGTGAAACACTGAATTAAATATTTTGCATTGTAGACTTCTGCTTATTCATATGTCCTAACTACTGAATTATATAATTCTGCAAATCAACGGCAATAAGGCACTCTGGTTCAGGGGCTCTGTGGGCCAATTTTATGACCCTGCCAAAGGCTAAATAAAAGCTACGCTCTTGTCCCTCATGTTCTGATTTCAGCTTCAAACTTCCTGTTTGACACTGAAATCACTGAATTTCAAGCAGATCAATGAGGTTTAATGTGAACTCTGTGTTCTTCATCCTGAACACATCAGAGCTGCTGTTTCATCACTGAGACCTTCACAGGTAAAACATGAACTTTACCACCAGTGCGAATGAATGGAAACATCGTGTCAGTGAAAGTGTGTGTGAAGGTGTGTATGTGTGTGTTACTATCAGGATCAGAGAACAACAGTTTTCCTCTGTTCCAGTCCAGATTCACTCTGATCCTCTGCAGCTTCTTCTGAACTGGAAGATCAATAGTAGAACCTGGAGACTGTGCTGTGTATTTACCTTCATTGAACCATATTCTCCAAAATCCAGACCATATGTTTCTCTTACTGTTTACAGACTCTGCTAACACACCCACTGCCCACCACAGACTGTCTCCAACATCGACATCCCAGCTGTGAGTTCCTGAGTTAAAACCCTCAGAACTCAGAACAGACCAGGGTAAATAAATCCTCTCTGGATTATCAGGAAGGTTCTGTCTCTCTCCTCGTCTCACACTGGTCAGATTTTCAGACAGGAAGAGTCCTTGGATCAGCAGTGTTTGGGTCCAGAATGAGAGGAGTGTAGCAGACCAGGTCCTTCATGTTGTTCCAGATGTTGAAGGCCAGGTTGCCCAGGTGTTTGGCCTGGTCTATCAGAGCTCCTGAGTGCAGCTGTGGATCATCCAGCAGGGGGCAGCGCTGGACTCTTTCCACTGCAGCCTTGTAGTTGTTCAGGAATGAGACGTCTGCAGCTCTCAGCTCCTCCTCTGTGGTTCTGACTGTGTCTGAAAGAGCTGCTATCTCTCTGCTCAGAGCCTCCATCTTCTCCTTCATCATCCCACTCTTCTGCTCCTCTTCCTCCCTCAGTGCAGCCAGCCTGGCCTCCTCTTCCTCTGCTAGAAACTGATGAAGCTTCTTAAACTGCTCCTTAATCTGCCTCTCTGTGTGTCGGGCCTGGACCTTAATGTGTTCTGCTGTTTGATCAAACTTCTTCTGAACTTCCTTCTGGAGCTCCAGTTTCTTCTTTAATGGTTCCAGAGTTTCCTGAAGTTCCTTCCTGTGCTGTCCTGCAGCTTCATCGATGGGTCTGAATCTGTGGTTGGTGTGCTTTTCTGAATCTCTGCAGATGTGACACACTGGCTGCTGATGGTCCAGACAGAAGAGTTTGAGTTTCTCAGAGTGCAGATGGCAGAGACCTGCTGAAGCTTTCTGATCTCTCTCCTGTAAGAAGGACTCACACACATTCTTCAATGCCAGATTTATGGGTGGTAGCTCCTTTGAAGATCTTCTCTTACAAATGGGACATTCACATGTTGGTTTCTGTGTCCACCAGTTCTTCAGACAGTCTCTACAGAAGCTGTGGCTACATGACAGAACTACAGGATCTCTGAAGACGTTCTGACAGACCGGACAGCAGAGATCCTCCTCTGATCTGGAAGCCATTTGGTCTGAGAGTGAAGCTGAAAACACAGCAGACAGAAAGTCCAGTCAGTCATGGCTGCCCTCCCTCCTCTGCTAACTCCATCAAACTGACTCTGAGTGGTGTTTCTGCTCAGACTCACCTTCAGTGTGTGGACTGGGAGCAGCTTGAAGTTTCCCACTTTTCTTTCCTGCAGCTGGACTCACTCAGAGGAAGATGAAGGTGAATCTGATCGTCTGTAGAGACCAAGAATCACTGACTGTTTCCTGCTTCGTCTCAGCTCAGTCAGGTGAGGGTGGAGCTTAAACCTGTTTGACCTGTTCTCATACCTGTAAATAAGGTGTGTTTCATTCTTACCTGCAGATTTAAAGCAAATGCCTGAATTCAGACTGTAAAGTATTCACACACCCACACTGTTTTTATCGGTGTGTGTCACTCTGTTGTGGTCAACAGGACATGAAAGGTTCTGTATGAATCGTCTGAAATGAAAATGAAATGAAAAATACTTTATTCATCCCAGAAGAGAAATTCAGCATTGTAAAAGCTCACTCTTTCTTTTTTTAAAACAATATAACATTATATGAAATTATAACAAAAATCTGTCTGTCAGTCTTGTTTTTTAGGGTGATTGCTGCTGGAATGAATTTCTGTATGTCTCCGTCCTACAGCGAACCTGACGCAGCCTTCCGCTGAACACACTGTTGGTTCTTCACCGTGTTGTGGAGAGGATGGGAAGAGTCCTCCATCATCTTCATCAGCTTGTGCAGCATTCTTTTTTGAACGATCAGCTCCAGCGGCTCCAGAGTTATTCCTAGCACAGAACCAGCTTTCTTGATCAGCTTGTTTAGTTTCTTCAAGTTTCTGGTTCTGATGCTGCTTCCCCAGCAGATGCTGCAAAGCCAATTGCACTTTCCACAACAGACTTGTAGAAGATCTGCAACATCTTGGTGCAGACGTTGAATGATCTCAGCTTCCTTAAGAAGTAGAGTCTGCTCTGACCTTTCTTGTAGACATAGTCAGTGTTGCATTTCCAGTCAAGTCTGTTGTCCAGCTGAAACACTGTTTCAGCCAAACCATCCAAACACTGTTAAAACACAAATAAACAGCTGATGTCAACCAGCTTTCATCTTCCTCCTGCATCTCCTCCTCTTCCTCCTCCTCTTCTCTGTCCTTCAGTTTCCTTCACAGAAGATTCTGATCCATAAAAATGTTCTTAAAGCCTCCATCTGATCCAAAGTGCTGCAAGTATTGCTAGAAGTATTTGCTGTGATAAAGACTGGACTAGGAGGTAGAAGTTTGGTCTTCGAGGACCACCATCCTGCAGGTTTTAGATGTTTACTTCTTCAACACACCTGGTTCAGATGAAATGGATCCAACAGCTTGTTGTTAAGTTCTGAACAAGGAGCCATTTATTTAAATCAGGTGTGTTGAAGCAGAGAAACATCTCAAATCTGCAGGACGGTGGCCCTCGAGGACCAGAGTTTGACATCCCTGGACTAGACCATAAAAAAAGACTGGACTATAGAAAAGACTAAACTCACCAAAAACACACATGAAAACACCACAACGATGCATCCTGATGTCCTTCAGAGCCGTAGTTCTCAGACTGTGGTACATGTACCACTGCTGGTACTCTTGCTCCCTCTAGTGGTACCATGAAGAAATCCAGTTTCTTCTCACGTTTGCAGCAACATCTGTGCAGAAAGATTCTCTCCACTTGTCATAAAAATGGAACAGAAGGATGGATGGAGATCAACCCTGAGACTGAAGCTAACATTTATTGATCCAGGACTGGATAGAGGAGGAGGAGCATCCTTCTCATCAGGATCATCAGTAAGAGTTCCTCCTCTTTTAACTTCCTTTTTCTTTAACAAGACTTTTAAGTTGTACCCAGAAATCTTTTGCATGAACTAGTTTGATGTTCTCACTGATCCTGTTGCTGCATGAGAGGACAGAAGTTATCCTTCCTGGAACGAACCTGCATCTGAGGTCTGATGGAAAAGTCTCGCTTCTTCTTCTGTATTTAAATATCAGTCATGAAGGTGGTTACCTGGACAGCCTGAGATGTTCTGACATACTTGATGTAAAAAGTGGAGAACCTCTCCTTTAAATCAGGTTAAAGTCCATCCCCTGTTGCCAGGACAACAAACCAACCTGTTCTCTTATTGGCTGGCCCTCAGATTTATTCTCCTTCAGTGTGTTTTTACTGACTCTGCCTTTCTCTGCTACCTGCTGGGGCGAATGAAGAGGGTTCATAAACTTCTTGTTCTGGACTCTGAAAAAGGTCTCAGTGGTTCTTGTGAGAGAAGATGTCCTCTGCTGGATGCTGGTTGGTATCGCTGAATTAGTGCAGTGTGTCATCAGCTTGCTTGGGTTCATTTAGGGACAACACAGATTAATTACTATTCATCAGTTAGTCATGAAAATCATTTTACTTTTTACAGACCTTGCAAAAACAAATAAACAAAATAAATAAATTGGGAAGAAAAAAAAATTTAAGTTTAGATTGATATGGTGGGGGGGGGGGGGGGCAAGACTGCACTCACTATATGGCACCTCTTATTCTGCATGCTGATATTGTGATGCTGCTTCCCATTGAGTTTGTATTTCTGTGTCGTTCTGTGTGTATGTATGATCTCATGATACTCCAGTAGCTGTCTTTATTACTGTAAGTTGTTTTCAGCTACAGTCGTCCTCAAAATTATTCATACCCTCCAATTAAAGAAAATTCTAAATTCACAACAGTAATTCAAACAACAAAAAAATAAAGAAACTAATAACAAATAAAAATTTACAAAATTATAATGTAGTGAAATAAAACATTGCTTTTGAATTATGGTTGGAAATAATAATTTTTAAAAAACAAACAAAACTGTGCCGCACAAATTAAAGCAGCTTGCTCGTGAACAGTGGACTAAAATACCTGTCACCAGGTGTAGACGTCTTTTTGAACATTACAGAAAACACCTGATTGCAGTGATTGTCTTAAAGTGTTGCTCAATAAAATTTTAGCCTCGATGCCCCATCATGCTTGTTTACTTGTTTTATTTTTGGTGTGTTTGTTTTTAATATTTTTTTTAACCACAATTCAAAATCCATGTCATGATTTTCATAGAATTTTTATTAATTATTACTGTTGTTAATTTTAACTTGTTTCACTGGCAACTGATTTTTTTTCTTTCTTTAATTGAATAATTTTGAGGACAACTGTAGGTTGCCACCTGCAGGTCCTCCTGTACAGGATTGCTAGTTTTGTTTTCCAGCAAAGACCTTGGGATGTATTTTTTATGGATTTCTGTGCAGAATCAACAGTTGACTTGTTTACAATTGCATTTTACATAATATTGCCGATCCTGACAAGAGGGAAGAGAAGGTTAAGAAAAGAAACGACAAGGAGTTGAACATAAAAAAAACAGAGTGAAGAGAAGAAAAAAAAACATGGATACACTTAAATAGTATTCAGTTGAATAGAATTAAATAAAATGAATAAATTCAATACATCAAGATGCGCTTTATACGTATTTATATTTATAAAGCTCCCCTTGGCAAAAAAAATCTGTTCCACACAGCAAAGCAGCCAGATCACTATTCTGCTTGTGATGATGCTGGACAGGACAAGTTAGAAAAAGAAAATAAAACAAAATGAACAACAACAAAAAATATTCAACAAACACACCAATCAGTGAGCCAGTCAACCAATCAAACAATTGCAAAAGTCAGTAAAACAAATTAAAACAAATGTCAAAACAGGACATCCATTCTGTTTAGGAAATGGCGCCCCATGTAGGAACTTGATCGTATCAAGGACCACACAACAAGCTTTGCCGAGACTGTACTTTATCACAAAAAGTTCTTCCAAACGTACGGCAGTACAGAGTCCAGAACGGGCTGCAAACGTTTTTCAATCGATGACGGCCAGTCTGCCCACAAGCATAGAGAAGAGGCAACTCTGTTGCTTTCCTATTCATACAGCTCCACCTTGTGGCTACGAAAAACTACAACACCCCAAAGAATCGTTTTCTGATAAACATTCAATGAAACTGAAACAAACAAATGATAAACTGGAGAAAAAAGCTGCATACGGAAACAGCCGACACAAACTGATGATTGAATAATAAAAGTACTGGAAGGTTTTACTGGATCACAATCAGAATGATGGCTCTGAAAAAAAATGAGACAAAAATACAAAACAACTTAACAACTTGTTTTGTATTTTTGTGTCATATTTTTTTTTTATATTTATTCATTTTTTAAAATATTTGTTTCATATTTATTGTTGACTTTCATTTCTCCCTTGTCAGGCCCAGCAGTATGATATGGAATGCCGTTATAGACAAATGTTTGATTAAAGAAATAAAATGAATAAACAGGATATCAAGTGGAGCCTTATGTTCATAAAGCTCCGTTTGGTAAAGCAAAACTGTTCAACAAAATAAATCAATCAGATTTCCATTCTGCTTGCTTTGATGCTGGACGGGACAAGGAAAAAAAAAAAAAAAAAATACAAAACAAGCAATAAAATTATTTTCACTAAAAAAAAAGTGAAGATATCTCAAATAAAAACTATAATTGATAGGGCTTTTTTTTTAAATAAAGGTCTTTATTGATGATGATGATAAACTTTGTTTATTTAGAACTTTTCAAAACAAATGCTTTAACAGATATTTGTTGACTTTGCTACTTAATTTTCATTTTCATTTATTGATTTAATCATCTGTCCCTAATAATAAGTTTTTAATCCCTTCATTTGTTTTCCATGCCATGGTTTCCCTCTTGTTCCAGTGTGTTTATTTATTTTATTCTAATTTAAAAATGTTACTACATCAAAATAATTGCCCATCTGCTTTTATCTATATGACACATTTTTGCCTCTAGATGATGGGACAGTTATTTTATTTTGGCTATTCCAGGTTTCCGTAGGGTTACAAGCTGAAGTCACAGCAGAAATTATATGTTGCTTTTAAAGGAATAGTTCAAACACAGAATGATGTAACTTTATTTTCCACTTACCTTCATGATGAGCAAGACTCTGGAGCACTTTTTTAATATCTCAAATGCAGCCGGAGATCAGGAAGCTTCTAATTTTCCCCAACTTTCATATAATGGAATTTGCTGGGACCCGAGCCAAAAAAGTCCACAAAAGTCCACAAATACTTGTCAGTATTCCTCCATACTGCTCGTCTGATGTAGTCCAAGTGTCCTGAGTGGGTAGAATCCAGAATTTACTGAAAACGACGTCATTTACTGAACAGTAGTACATCTTACTTTCACAAAGCACGCATATGCACGTTCACAAAACTACGGAAGCCTCGGTGTTCAGAGCCTACTCTGCCGAGAATGAGAGAAATGAAATGAAATGAAAAATACTTTATTCATCCCAGAAGGGAAATTCAGTATTGTAAAAGCTCACTTTTTTTTTTTTTTTTTTTTTTTTTAAACAAACAAAAAAGTCAGTCAGTGTTGTTCTTTAGGGTGATGGCTGCTGGTAGGAATGAATTTCTGTATGGTATAGATGTCTAACAAAAGCAACACAGTCCTTGAAAACTAGCCTACTGATGGAGGCCAAGAGGTGCAATATATGATGGAAATATTTAATATGAGTTTCCATCAACCAAAACAGGGCAGGTACTCTTGCAGCATTCTGAAAAATCTCCTTTTAATACATACACACGCACACGTACTGTGCATCCCAGCTGGACAAAATGAAAATTAAATGAAATGAAAAAGACTTTATTCATCCCACAAGGAAAATCCAGTATTGTAAAAGCTCACTTTTTTTTTTTTTTTTTTAATAAACAAAAAAGTCAGTTCTTTAGGGTGATGGCTGCTGGCAGGAATGAATTTCTGTATCTCTCCGTCCTACAGTGAACCTGACACAGCCTCCCACTGAACACACTCTGTTGATTCTTCACCGTGTTGTGGAGAGGGTGGGAAGAATCCTCCATCATCTTCATCAGCTTGTGCAGCATTCTTTTGAACGATCAGCTCCAGCGGCTCTAGAGTTATTCCCAGCACAGAACCAGCTTTCTTGATCAGCTTGTTTAGTTTCTTCAAGTCTCTGGCTCTGATGCTGCTGCCCCAGCAGATGGCTGCAAAGCTGGTTGCACTTTCCACAACAGACTTGTAGAAGATCTGCAACATCTTGGTGCAGACGTTGAATGATCTCAGCTTCCTTAAGAAGTAGAGTCTGCTTTGACCTTTCTTGTAGATGTAGTCAGTAGCTACGTTTACATGGACAAATAATTCATCAATCCGATTGAAATCTTTCAGATCGGAGCTTCCAGCTGTCCTGTTTACATGGACAGGGGGAAAAGTGATCCGATCAGTTGTATTTACTTGACGGACAGATATGTTCGTAATGCTTTTGACATGTGCAATGGCTCATAGATCGTAAGAAGAGGAGTTTTCTTTTTAAATTTATAATTTTTGACCGTCAAAATGCTCATAATCATTAACTCTTTAAATAAAACTTTAAATAAACTCTTTAAATAAAAACAGCCATATAACGGGTCCGTAATGGACCTGCGGCTGAAGCACATGATCATGAACACATCCGCTATAGATGCGGGGCAAAGGTGCAGCTTTAGGTCTGCCTTTGCTCCGCCTAACAGAGTTTCCAGTCAGAATGCGGATCATCAGCGGATCCATTCCGTTGTGCAAGTGGACTCCTATATCAGTGGCGAACGGCGCAGCTGCTGCAGATCGACGGCGCTGTCCTTTGCTATCTGGGGTTTCCCAGCAAAGTCCTGTTGTGTTTTGCTTCCGCTGTCTCACCTGAATCTGCCACGTCACGCAACCCCCACGTGGTTCAAGCATGCGCAGGGACAAAATCCCACAGAAATGATCGGAATGACTGTTTACATGGTCATTTTTTTCTGCTGATCGGATTGTAAAAAGGTTTAAACCACCCCTCTCGATCGGATAGGAAATTCTTTCCGATCGAGGCTGATCGGATCAGCTGACATGTTTACATGGCGCATTTTTATTCTGATTGGCGTTTGATCAGATCAAAATTGCGCCATGTAAACGCAGCTAGTGTTGCATTTCCAGTCGAGTCTGTTTTCCAGCTGAACTCCAAGGTATTTGTAGTTCTCCACCAAATCCATGTAGACAGGACTATGCTGCTTATTCTTGCTCCTCCTGAAGTCAACAATCATCTCTTTAGTCTTGCTGGTATTTAAGATGAGCTGATTGTTTCCGCAGCATTTCACAAACTGATTGACCAGTTCCCTGTTCTCGGCTTCTTGTTCATTACTGATACACCCCACAACTGCAGAGTCATCAGAGAATTTCTGCAGATGACAGGATCAGAGTTGTACTGGAAGTCTGAGGTGTACAGTGTAAAGAGGAATGGTGAGAGTACAGTCCCTTGTGGTGCTCCAGTGCTGCTGATCACCATCTCAGACACACAACCTTTCAGTCTCACAAACTGTGGTCTGTTTGTTCGGTAGTTGTAAATCCAGGTGGTTGTGGAGGATCCACCTGGAAGTTATGGAGCTTCTCACATAGCAAAGCAGCTGAATAGTATTAAAGGCACTTGAAAAATCAAAGAACATGACCCTCAAAGTGCTGCCTGACTGGTCCAGATGAGAGTGGGCTCTCTGAAGCAGGAAGATGATGGCATCTTTAACCACAAGCCTGTGACGATATGCTAACTGTAATGGGTCCTGAAAGGTATTCACTTGCTTGTTGAGGTGAGCCAGTAAGAGTCTCTCCAGGACTTTCATGATGTGAGATGTCAGAGCAACTGGTCTGTAGTCATTTGGTTCAGTTGGTTGTGTTTTTTTAGGGACACGAACAAGACAGGATGTTTTCCACAGCACAGGAACTCTGTTCTGTCTCAGGCTGGTGTTAAAAAGGTGCTGGAGAACCGGACATAGTTGTTCTGAGAAGGTCTTGAGAACTCTGGGACTGACACCATCTGGACCTGCAGACTTGTTCCGGTTCAGTTTCTCTAGTTGTTTCTTGACCTGGTACATGATATAATACAATATAATACAATAGAAGCATAGAAAAAAAAGTTAATTGTTTACATTGTGTTAAGAGCTGCAGACAAACCGGGACAAACACAAGAGGAGTTGGATATTGATTTAAAACAAAGAAAGAAAGAGACAGAGAACGCGCGATCTCGTCTGCCATGGCTTCCGTAGTTTCATGAACGCGCATGGGCGTGCATGCAAGAGATGCCATGTACTACTGTTTAGGCTCTAAAAATATATTAAATGACGTCGCTTCGAGTAAATTCTGGACACATCCCACTCAGGACACTTGGATTACATTGGACGAGCAGTATGGTGGAATATTGACAAGTTTTTGTGGACTTTTATGGACCCAATCTAATATGGTAGTGTTTTCAACCATATCTATGGGTCAACCCACGCACTTGCACGACTTGGTACACTATTTTTGAGTGCAAGTGAGGTTTTAACTAAAATTCAGTGCTCCGAAAGTACTTGGATCTTGCCCTAAAACCAGTCAAAAATCCAGTGCAGAATGAAGCACACTACTTACACTAAACAGACACCATCTTGCTGACGTAGCGAACTGTTTTCAGAACAATGGCAGAGAAAAATAGTGGTGGCAACCCCTGCTGCAGCGGAGGCTGTATTGTAATGTAATTACTAATGTACAGTATATGTAGCATGCTACCAAGCTGTTCACTCCCTGATGACAGTTATGATCTGGTCATTTGTTTGAGGCCGCGGTTATACTGGCTTAGTAGAGTTAGCTCACGTAAGCAGGCAATGGTTGTCCGTTACTTCCGGTAAGTGCAGTCCTCTATTCGGGTCAGCATTTAGCGACAATAGTGTGCACTACAGACGAAGTACACAGTGCACACTACGCACTTAATTCCAGTGCACTCGGGTGACCTATATATTAGTGAAAAGGAAAACCAATACAAATTGGTCACTTTAGCCCTGTTTCCACCAGTGGGTCTGGGTTGGGTCGGGCCACGTTTTTTTGTGTCTCCACAGAAAAAAACTGGGATGGGTGCCCTTTTATGCCACCCTACCTGTCCTACTTTTGCAGTACGCCTCCGTAGAGGTACTGATCGAACCGATCCGGACCAAAGAGGTGGACGTTAACACACTGCAATCCGTCGATTGGTTGAAAAAATACATAATTTCCCGCGTGACCTGGCATAAAAACAAAACAGAGATGACCCCTTTGTTTCTGTCACATGTGGTCTGGTGCTTTGGTTTAAAGGCGTTGCACTGCAATGATGTCACGCTATCATATAACTGCGCTATCCGGTTAATACTCTGCTTCTAGGGTAAGGAGACAGAATGCTGTGGGGCATTCATGAAATCAACATATCTGTACCACAACCCAACCGACCCGGCCTGGCTTGACCTGACCCAAGCCAGACCAACGGGTGGACGGGGCTTTTGACTAAAATATTGGTTAATCTAAGCAATATTGGTTTAACCAACTAGATGGGTTTGTTTTTAACCAATCCATTCTTAAAGCGTAGCAGGAAAAACAAAGCTAACAGCACCTGTTTGAAGAAGCCAAGGTCAAAACAACATCGACAAACAACTGGAAAATGTCTTGTGGACGGACATGGAGTAATGATTTGAAGTGGAAAGATTTCCAGTTTCATTCTTGGCCAATCATGGGGTTCGGTTTTCATCTTCTTCCTGCGTTTTTATTGATCAGTGGTTGTTTGGGGGAGTATTGCCCCCTAGCGAGCAGTTGCTTTAACTACGGCAGGTGGTTTAGTCTGCTCTGGTTACGTGCAATGGGCTATATGCACGACTCCACTACTTCCTGAACTTCAGACAGCACCTTTGCTTCCTGTCTTTCATGACTGGACAAACTGATTACTCCAGGTGTGTCTGGCCAGTTTCTGAGGTCAGACACACCTGGGTTAATCAGTTTGTCCAGTCATGAAAGAGTCAAGTCAACTTTATTTGTATAGCGCTTTAAACACAGCAGCTACCGATAACAAAGCGCTGAACAGAAGTAAAACAGAAATTGAATCTCAGTGAGAACATTAAAACAAATATTAGACATAAAAACAAATCAACACAATGAACAGTAAAAACAGTATAAATATCAGAAAAAAAAAAAGACTTTAAACAACAGACAAAATCAGAAAAATGGCTCATGAAGGGTGGAACGCCAGGGCAAACAGGTGAGTTTTAAGAAGGGATTTAAAAACTGCCAGAGACGAGGCCTGTCTGATGTGCAATGGCAGCGAGTTCCACGATTTTGGGCCTGCCACAGAAAATGCTCTATCCCCCCACATCTTCCGTCGAGACCTCGGTACATCCAAGACAGGAAGCAAAGGTGCTGTCTGATGTTCAGGAAGTAGTGCATATAGCCCATTTGAACACGAACCGGACCGAAGAAAGGTGTGAAATTCTTCAGGAACCCCCACTCATTAAGACCGAGTCCCTGGACTACCCTGTTGTGAACGTACCAGAATCTG
Source organism: Atherinomorus stipes (assembly GCA_023101725.1). NCBI lineage: Eukaryota > Metazoa > Chordata > Actinopteri > Atheriniformes > Atherinidae > Atherinomorus > Atherinomorus stipes. Next base: position 108,855 of record JALJCO010000090.1, read on the forward strand.
TCAACTAACAAGCTGGAGGCCTTTATGTTGATTCCTACTGAGAAAGACATCCAGTCACAGACAGGGTGGCTGAGAAGAGGAAATTATTAAAGGCCTCCTTCCACTGAAAACCAGTTTAACTTGCTCCTTCTGAAATACGGAGGGTTTCCCCTTGTTTACTTACACATGCTGACATGCTAGCCTTGCGTTCCCCCCAGTCGGCTGTGCTTTCTCATCAGAGAAACAATACGAAGAAAAGAGCGAATCGGGAACAGCCTCGCACTTCTACGTCACATTGCGAATAGCGTATCCCACGTGGGGTTTATACAGAAGTAAAGACAGCACGACTGTAGCTTCGGAGTTGAGAAGCTAATTAGCTAACTGTTTGTCAGCATGGCGGAACAAACTTGTTTGTCGGCTCTATTTCCTGTCTGTAACGAAATAAGAGCGGAGGGCGGAGCTTCCTTCATACACTGATGGGAGGCAGCCAATCAGACGGAAATTCATGAGAAGGACCCGGAAAAGCCTGCCGTTGGACCACAAGCCTCTCTTCTAGTATACAAATACAGCTGGATACAAAGATACCAGAAGGTTTTTTTTTTAAACAGAAACGATGCAGAATGCATTCAATAATAATGGAGAACACAGAAATATTAATGAAATGACCATGGAAGTACAACTTTAAGAAATTTGCTCTTGTAGACACACACTGGCAGTTTAGTTCGCTTCAAATGGACTATGGTCCGATTCCATGGATAGTCTGCTTTGTATGGTGCAGACTAAACACCAACCGTATTTGGTGTGCACCAAAGAAGCAGACTCTGGTCCATCTGAAAGCCGGGGGTGTCGGTTCACTTGCACACAGACTATTGGACTATTCAGCGCACCTAATGGAAGTGACGTTTGTCGACCGCAATAAAGCAGAAGAAGAAGAAGAAGTAGGAGGAAGTGGGGCAGATTATCGTTTGGGTCGGAGGGAAATCAAAGCAAACTGGGTTTGTGAAGAAGCCGAGGTCAAAACAACAACGATAAACAACTGGAAAATGTGTTGAAAGAGATTTAGTGGGCAAATAATAAGAAGCAGAGAGATTTCCACTTTAATCACGGGGTTTGTTTTTCTTCTTCCTCCTGCTTTTTCACCATCATCAGTGGTTGTATTGGAGAGCGTCGCCCCCTAGTGGGCAGTTGTTAAACTATGGTGGTTTAACCAGGCGGTTTGGTCCGCTGCCGTTACTGCAGTCTGAACGCAAACTGAAGCAAAGAAAGATCCAAAATTTTTCAGAGACCCCGCCCAATCGGACTGAGGTCCCGGACTAACCTGGTGTGAATGCACCCTAACAAGGTGAGAAGAAGTACTAGAATGGATTTCAAAAGCCCCGTTTCCACCAGCGGGTCTGGGTCGGGTCGGGCTGGATCGGTCCACGTTTTTTTGCGTCTCCACAGATAAAAACCTGGACGGGTACCCTTATATCCGACCCGACCCAGCCTACTTTTTTGGCACCCTTCGGTAGGGGTACTGATCTAACCGATCCGGACCAAAGAGGTGGAGCTAACGCAAGGCAATACATTGATTTGTTGAAAAATCTCACTTCCCGCATGACCAAGCGTAAAAACAAAGCCGGGGTGACTCCTTTTTTGTTTCTGTCATGTGTGGCGCGGTGTTTTGGTTAAACGGCGTTGCACAGCGATGAAGTCACGCGATCACGTAGCAGCGCTGTCCAGCGCCTCCAGAGTAAAGGTAGAGGTTGCTGTGGGGACGCAGCGTGAAATCAACACATCCGTACCAAAACCCACCCGATCCGGCCTGGCCCGACCTGACCCGACCCAGACCCGCGGGTGGAAACGGGGATAAATATATACATTTCAGTGTAACAGATGCCTTATCATTCCTTTAAGCCCCTCTTTCCCCTTTTCTGGCAGATTTCCATTACTTGCCCTGATTCATGGAAAGAAATTCATTTTTAGGCCCGAGCACCGAAGGCGGTGCGAAGGCCTATTGAAACTCTAGCGTTTATTATTATTATTATTAGGCCCGAGCACCGAAGGGGGGGGGGGGTAATGGAAAATTTATTATTTTTATTTTTGGGCGCGAGCGGAGGCGGGGGGGAGGGGGGATGGGGAATGGGGTGTTTTTTTTTTATTTTTTTTAGTAGTAGGCCCGAGGACGGAGGGGGTGCGAAGGCCTATTGAAACCCTCATGTTTATTAGGCCCGAGCACCGAAGGCGGTGCGAAGGCCTATTGTTCTGCAAATGTTTATTATTAGGCCCGAGCACCGAAGGCGGTGCGAAGGCCTATTGTAATGCAAGCGTTTATTCTTCGTTATTATTATTCTTATTCTCCCGTCAAATGAATTGCATTTTTGGGGGCCTGAACATGCTCAAAAAGTCACCAAATTTTGGCTACCCCCCCAGAGGAATGTGTAAAATTTCGTATTTTGGCGTTTTCGTGACCGCTCGGGCAAAAGTGCGCTCTAGCGCCACCATTTGGAAGAGCCCCAGAACTGCATGTCACCGATCTTTACGAAATTCGGTACATTTGTTCTACATGTCGGGCCGGACAAAAAAGCCTCTTAACGTCGTGGTGCCAGGTCTACAGGAAGTCGGCCATTTTGGGTCAAAGTGGCCATTTTGGCGTTTCACTCACGTCGCATTTGCGTTAACTCCTCAAAAACCGCAAATGGTACGGTCACCCCGATGGTCTTTTTGTGTTCAGAAGGCATGTGAGATTTCTAGTTGTGCTCTGCATTCAGAAATCTGCAAGCGTGTGGAGGGGGCGGAGCCTGAAAGTTGACCTTCTCGCCATGAAACACGAAACTGATATAACTCTGGCATAAAACCAGATATCTGCACCAAAATTGCTACGCATGATGCCTGCCGGATGCTGAACACACCTATATGACCATTTCCGGTTTTCGCCTTAGCCCCGCCCCCTGGCGACAGGAAGTATCACTTCTCAGTGTTTGGGGTCCAGAACTTCAATGATGAAGCCGATGGATTTGAAAGTGCTTCCAAACGTGTCAAACCCTTCCACGATGCCACAATAAAAAACTCAAGTCGATACGCCAAACGTAACCATGGCGAATATCAGCCCAACGCCATGGAAACAGGAAGTACATGGAAATGACACAAAGAAAGGTCCGATCTCCACCAAACTTGCTACAGATGATGATGGTCATCCCCTGAACTCATTCACGTGGAGATATTTCGGATATCTTTAAAAATGGCTCAATAGCGCCCCCTACAAATCTTCAAATGATCAGCCCCGCCCACCACAATGACCCACAAGCATGAAATTTGGCACAGTGGTAGAACATGTCAGGACCTACAAAAAACCCTCTTGGACCATTTGGATTAATACGACAGGAAGTCGGCCATTTTGAAAAAAGTGCCATTTTTCTGACGATTTCTTGATGACATATTTGCGTTAACTCCTCAGAGACCGCTAATGGTACAGCCATCACGATGGTCTCTTTGTGTTCACAAGGCATGTGAGATTTCTAGTTGTGCTCTGCATTAAGAAATCTGTAAGCGTGTGGAGGGGGCGGAGCCTAAAAGGTGACCTCGCCATGAAACACGACACTCATATAACTCTGGCATAAAACCAGATATCTGCACCAAACTTGGTACGTGTGATGCTGGTCAGATGCTGAACACACCTATATGACCATTTCCGGTTTTCACCTTAGCCCCGCCCCCTCCGGACAGGAAGTGCCTGTAAATAACACACGGATGGCCAGATCTCGATCAAACTTGGCACAGATGATGATGTTCATAACCTGATCTCATTTACATGGACACATGTTCCAGAATTTTTAATGTGGCTCTACAGCGCCCCCTACAAACCTTCTAATGATCATTTAGGCCTACCAGATCAACCAAAGACCATGAAATTCAGCACACTGGTAGAACATGACACGGATTCCATGGATACGTGTTCCTGAAGTTTAAATGTGGCTCTACAGCGCCCCCTACAAACCTTTAAATGATCATTCTGAGCTAACACATCAACCAAACGCCATGAAATTCGGCACACTGGTAGAACATGACACGGACTACGCGGTGCATAGGCCTGAGCGGCGCCAGAGGTGCGAGGGCCTTCATCGCCGCTTGCGGCTTTAATTAGGCCCGAGCACCGAAGGCGGTGCGAAGGCCTATTGTAATGCAAGCGTTTATTAGGCCCGAGCACCGAAGGCGGTGCGAAGGCCTATTGTAATGCAAGCGTTTATTCTTCGTTATTATTAGGCCCGAGCACCGAAGGCGGTGCGAAGGCCTATTGTAATGCAAGCGTTTATTCTTCGTTATTATTTTTCTCCTGTCAAATGAATTGCATTTTTGGGGGCCTGAACATGCTCAAAAAGTCACCAAATTTTGGCTACCCCCCCATTTAAAATCGAAAAATTTCATAATTTGCCGTTTTCGTGACCGCTCGGGCGAAACTGAGCTCTAGCGCCACCTTTTGCAAGGTCCCCAGAACTGCATGTCACCGATTTTTACGAAACTCGGTACACTTGTTCTACATGTCGGGCCGGACAAAAAAGCCTCTTAACGTCGTGGTGCCAGATCGACAGGAAGTCGGCCATTTTGGGTCAAAGTCGCCATTTTGGCGTTTTACTCACGTCGCATTTGCGTTAACTCCTCACAAACCACTAATGGTACGGTCACCCAGATGGTCTCTTTGTGTTCACAAGGCATGTGAGATTTCTAGTTGTGCTCTGCATTAAGAAATCTGCAAGCGTGTGGAGGGGGCGGAGCCTCAAAGTTGACCTTCTCGCCATGAAACACGAAACTGATATAACTCTGGCATAAAACCAGATATCTGCACCAAAATTGCTACGTGTGATGCTGGTCAGATGCTGAACACACCTATATGACCATTTCCGTCCTTCGCCTTAGCCCCGCCCCTGGCGACAGGAAGTGTCACTTTTCAGTGTTTGGGGACCAGAACTTCAATGATGAAGCCGATGGATTTGAAAGTGCTTCCAAATGTGTCAAACCCTTCCACGATGCCACAATAAAAAACTCAAGTCGACACGCCAAACGCAACCATGGCGAATATGAGCCCAACGCCATGGAAACAGGAAGTACATGGAAATGACACAGAGAAAGGTCCGATCTCCACCAAACTTGCTACAGATGATGATGGTCAACCCCTGAACTCATTCAAGTCGAGATATTTTGGATATCTTTAAAAATGGCTCAATAGCGCCCCCTAGAAATCTTCAAATGATCAGCCCCGCCCACCACAATGACCCACAAGCATGAAATTTGGCACAGTGGTAGAACATATCAGGACCTACAAAAAACCCTCTTGGACCATTTGGATTAATACGACAGGAAGTCGGCCATTTTGAAAAAAGTGCCATTTTTCTGACGATTTCTTGATGACATATTTGCGTTAACTCCTCAGAGACCGCTAATGGTACAGCCATCACGATGGTGTCTTTGTGTTCACAAGGCATGTGAGAATTCTAGTTGTGCTCTGCATTAAGAAATCTGTAAGCGTGTGGAGGGGGCGGAGCCTAAAAGGTGACCTTCTCGCCATGAAACACGACACTCATATAACTCTTGCATAAAACCAGATATCTGCACCAAACTTGGTACGTGTGATGCTGGTCAGATGCTGAACACACCTATATGACCATTTCCGGTTTTCACCTTAGCCCCGCCCCCTGGGGACAGGAAGTGCCTGTAAATAACACACGGATGGCCAGATCTCGATCAAACTTGGCACAGATGATGATGTTCATAACCTGATCTCATTTACATGGACACATGTTCCAGAATTTTTAATGTGGCTCTACAGCGCCCCCTACAAACCTTCTAATGATCATTTAGGCCGACCAGATCAACCGAAGACCATGAAATTCAGCACACTGGTAGAACATGACAAGGATTACATGGATACGTGTTCCTGAAGTTTAAATGTGGCTCTACAGCGCCCCCTACAAACCTTCAAATGAGCATTTTGGGCTAACAAAACAACCGAAGTCCATGAAATTCAGCACACTGGTAGAACATGGACACATTTTCTAGACGTTCAAATGTGGCTCTACAGCGCCCCCTACAAAGCTTCAAATGATCATTTTGGGCTACCAGAACAACCGAAGGCCATGAAATTCAACACACTGGTAGAACATGGACAGATCTTTCAGAAATTTATATGTGGCTCGACAGCGCCCCCTGCAAACATTCAAATGATCATGTTGGCCGACCCTTTCAACCAAAGGCCATGAAATTCAGCACACTAGTAGAACATGACACGGATTCCATGGATACGTGTTCCTGAAGTGTAAATGTGGCTCTACAGCGCCCCCTACAAACCTTGAAATGATCACTCTGAGCAAACACATCAACCAAACGCCATGAAATTCGGCACACTGGTACAACATGACACAGACTACGCGGTGCATAGGCCTGAGCGGCGCCAGAGGTGCGAGGGCCTTCATCGCCGCTTGCGGCTTTAATTAGGCCCGAGCACCGAAGGCGGTGCGAAGGCCTATTGTATCTCTAGCGTTTTTTCTTATTATTATTATTATTATTAGGCCCGAGCACCGAAGGCGGTGCGAAGGCCTATTGTAATGCAAGCGTTTATTCTTCGTTATTATTTTTCTCCTGTCAAATGAATCGCATTTTTGGGGGCCTGAACATGCTTGAAAACTCACCAAATTTTGGCTACCCCCCCATTTAAAATCGAAAAATTTCATAATTTGGCGTTTTCGTGACCGCTCGGGCGAAACTGCGCTCTAGCGCCACCTTTTGCAAGGTCCCCAGAACTGCATGTCACCGATTTTCACGAAACTCGGTACACTTGTTCGACATGTCGGGGCCGACAAAAAAGCCTCTTAACGTCGTGGTGCCAGGTCTACAGGAAGTCGGCCATTTTGGGTCAAAGTCGCCATTTTGGCGTTTCACTCACGTCGCATTTGAGTTAACTCCTCATAAACCGCTAATGGTACGGTCACCCCGATGGTCTCTTTGTGTTCAGAAGGCTTGTGAGATTTCTAGTTGTGCTCTGCATTCAGAAATCTGCAAGCGTGTGGAGGGGGCGGAGCCTCAAAGTTGACCTTCTCGCCATGAAACACGAAACTGATATAACTCTGGCATAAAAACAGATATCTGCACCAAAATTGGTACGTATGATGCTGGTCAGATGCTGAACACACCTATATGACCATGTCCGGGTTTCACCTTAGCCCCGCCCCCTGGCGACAGGAAGTGTCACTTTTCAGTGTTTGGGGTCCAGAACTTCATTGATGAAGCCGATAGATTTGAAAGTGCTTCCAAACGTGTCAAACCCTTCCATGATGCCACAATAAAAAACTCAAGTCGATACGCCAAACGCAACCGTGGCGAATATGAGCCCAACGCCATGGAAACAGGAAGTACATGGAAATGACACAAAGAAAGGTCCGATCTCCACCAAACTTGCTACAGATGATGATGGTCATCCCCTGAACTGTTTCAAGTGGAGATATTTTGAAAATCTTAAAAAATGGCTCAATAGCGCCCCCTAGAAATCTTCAAATGATCAGCCCCGCCCACCACAGTGACCGACAAGCATGAAATTTGGCACAGTGGTAGAACATGTCAGGACCTACAAAAAACCCTCTTGGACCATTTGGATTTATCCCACAGGAAGTCGGCCATTTTGAAAAAAGTGGGATTTTTCAGACGATTTCTTGATGACATATTTGCGTTAACTCCTCAGAGACCGCTAATGGTACAGCCATCACGATGGTCTCTTTGTGTTCACAAGGCATGTGAGAGTTCTAGTTGTGCTCTGCATTAAGAAATCTGTAAGCGTGTGGAGGGGGCGGAGCCTAAAAGGTGACCTCGCCATGACACACGACACTCATATAACTCTGGCATAAAACCAGATATCTGCACCAAAATTGCTACGTGTGATGCTGGTCAGATGCTGAACACACCTAGATGACCATTTCCGGTTTTCACCTTGGCCCCGCCCCTTGCGGACAGGAAGTGCCTGTAAATAACACACGGATGGCCAGATCTCGATCAAACTTGGCACAGATGATGATGTTCATAACCTGATCTCATTTACATGGACACATGTTCCAGAATTTTTAATGTGGCTCTACAGCGCCCCCTACAAACCTTCTAATGATCATTTTGGCCTACCAGATCAACCGAAGGCCATGAAATTCGGCACACTGGTAGAACATGACACTGACTACGCGGTGCATAGGCCTGAGCGGCGCCAGAGGTGCGAGGGCCTTCATCGCCGCTTGCGGCTTTAATTATTATTATTATTATTATTATTCTTCTTCCGCACATATTTTGCCATTTTTGGGGGCCTGAACATGCTCAAAAACTCACCAAATTTTGGCTACCCCCATATTCGTAATCGAAAAATTTAAGAATTTGCCATTTTCGGGACCGCACATAGCTCTCTAGCGCCACCTTTTGTGATTATGCCAGAACTGCATGTTGCAGAATTTTACCAAATTCGGTACACTTATTCTACATGTTGACACAGACTAAAAAGCCTCTTGGACCCATGCTCTAAGGTCAACAGGAAGTCGGCCATCTTGGATCAAAGTCGCCATTTTGGCGTTTACTCACATCGCATTTGCGTTAACTCCTCATAAACCGCAATTCGCACGGTCACCACGATGGTCTCTATGTGTTCAGAAGGCATGTGACATTTCTAGTTGTGCTCTGCATTCAGAAATCTGTTAGCGTTTGGAGGGGGCGGAGCCTCAAACATGACCTTCTCGCCATGTAACACGAAACTGATATAACTCTGGCATTAAACCAGATATATACACGAAAATTGCGACGTGTGATGCTGGTCATATGCTGAACACACCTATATGACCATTTCCGGATTTTATAATTAGCCCCCCCCCTGGGCGGTGCCGCAAATTTAGCCTCCTCGCCATGAAACACGAAACTGATATAACTCTGTCATAAAACTAGATATCTGCACCAAAATTGATACATGTGATGCTGGTCAGATGCTGAACACATCTGTGTGACCACTTCCGGTTTTCGTCTAAGCCCCGCCCCCTGGGGACAGGAAGTGTTGCTTTTCAGTGTCTGGGGTCCACAACTTCAATGATCAAGCCCAGGGACTTGAAAGTGCTTCACAACGTCTCAAACCCTTCCATGATGATGCAATAAAAACCTCAAGTCGATTCGCCAAACGTAACCATGGCGAATATCAGCCCAACGCCATCGACACAGGAAGTGCATGGAAATGAACCAAAGGAAGGTCCGATCTCCACCAAACTTGCTACAGATGATGATGGTCATGCTCTGAACTCATTCACATGGAGATATTTTGGATATCTTAAAAAAAAGGCTCAATAGCGCCCCCTACAAATCTTTAAATGATTAGCCCCGCCCACCACAATGACCCACAAGCATGAAATTCGGCACAGTGGTAGAACATGTCAGGACCTACAAAATGAGAATCAGGTTCGTTTTGATCAAATCAACAGGAAGTCGGCCATTTTGAAAAAACTGTCATTTTTCTGACGATTTCTTGATGACATATTTGCGTTAACTCCTCAGAGACCGCTAATGGTACAGCCATCACGATGGTCTCTTTGTGTTCACAAGGCATGTGAGAGTTCTAGTTGTGCTCTGCATTAAGAAATCTGTAAGCGTGTGGAGGGGGCGGAGCCTAAAAGGTGACCTCGCCATGACACACGACACTCATATAACTCTGGCATAAAACCAGATATCTGCACCAAACTTGGTACGTGTGATGCTGGTCAGATGCTGAACACACCTAGATGACCATTTCCGGTTTTCACCTTGGCCCCGCCCCTTGCGGACAGGAAGTGCCTGTAAATAACACACGGATGGCCAGATCTCGATCAAACTTGGCACAGATGATGATGTTCATAACCTGATCTCATTTACATGGACACATGTTCCAGAATTTTTAATGTGGCTCTACAGCGCCCCCTACAAACCTTCTAATGATCATTAAGGCATACCAGATCAACCAAAGACCATGATATTCAGCACACTGGTAGAACATGACAAGGATTACATGGATACGTGTTCCTGAAGTTTAAATGTGGCTCTATAGCGCCCCCTACAAACCTTCAAATCATCATTTTGAGCTAACACATCAACCAAACGCCATGACATTCGGCACACTGGTAGAACATGGACACATGTTCTAGAAGTTCAAATGTGGCTCTATAGCGCCCCCTACAAACCTTCAAATCATCATTTTGGGCAACCAGATCAACCGAAGACCATGACATTCAGCACACTGGTAGAACATGACACGGATTATATGGACATATGTTCCAGAACTGTAAATGTGGCTCTACAGCGCCCCCTACAAAGCTTCAAATGATCATTTTGGGCTACCAGAACAACCAAAGGCCATGAAATCCAGCACACTGGTAGAACATGGACTGATCTTTCAGAAATTTATATGTGGCTCTACAGCGCCCCCTGGAAACATTCAAATGATCATTTTGGGCTGCCAGATCAACCAAAGGCCATGAAATCCAGCACACTGGTAGAACAGGACACAGATAACATTGAGACGTGTTCCAGTAGTTTAAATGGGGCTCTACAGCGCCCCCTAAAAACTTCAAAAGATCATTCTGAGCTACCACATCAACCAAATGCCATGAAATTAGGCACACTGGTAGAACATGACACAGACTACGCGGTGCATAGGCCTGAGCGGCGCCAGAGGTGCGAGGGCCTTCATCGCCGCTTGCGGCTTTAAGTCGAAAAAAAGAATTCTTCTTATTCTTATTCTTCTTATTCTTTTCCTCTCAAATGAATGGCATTTTTGGGGGCCTGAACATGCTCAAAAAGTCACCAAATTTTGGCTACCCCCCATTTAAAATCGGAAAATTTCATAATTTGGCGTTTTCGTGACCGCTCGGGGCGAAACTGCGCTCTAGCGCCACCTTTTGCAAGAGTCCCCAGAACTGCATGTCACCGATCTTTACGAAATTCGGTACACTTGTTCTACATGTCGGGGCGGACAAAAAAGCCTCTTAACGTCGTGGTGCCAGGTCTACAGGAAGTCGGCCATTTTGGGTCAAAGTCGCCATTTTGGCGTTTCACTCACGTCGCATTTGCGTTAACTCCTCATAAACCGCAAATGGTACGGTCATCCCGATGGTCTCTTTGTGTTCACAAGGCATGTGACATTTCTAGTTGTGCTCTGCATTCAGAAATCTGCAAGCGTGTGGAGGGGGCGGAGCCTGAAAGTTGACCTTCTCGCCATGAAACACGAAACTGATATAACTCGGGCATAAAACCAGATATCTGCACCAAAATTGCTACGTATGATGCCTGTCGGATGCTGAACACACCTATATGACCATTTCCGGTTTTTGCCTTAGCCCTGCCCCTAGTGACAGGAAGTGTCACTTTTTAGTGTTTGGGGTCCAGAACTTCAATGATGAAGCCGACGGATTTGAAAGTGCTTCCAAACGTGTCAAACCCTTCCACGATGCCACAATAAAAAACTCAAGTCGATACGCCAAACGCAACCATGGCGAATATGAGCCCAACGCCATGGAAACAGGAAGTACATGAAAATGACATGAAGAGAAAGGTCCGACCTCCACCAAACTTGCTACAGATGATGATGGTCAACCCCTGAACTCATTCA
>JALJCO010000091.1:0-111893 GCA_023101725.1 Atherinomorus stipes
TAAGATCAGCAGTTCTTTGTGCCTGCTGAAGAACAGTTTCAAATGTTGATTGTACAGGTGGAAAATATGAGCCTCCCTCTGAGTGTGAGGCCTTTCCACCTCAGTCTGACTGCCAATGTTATTTCGGTCTGGTTTTAGTGCTGTCATGTCGCACAGACATTGTCTCTCCTTAAACATGGCCTCGGCTGCTGATTCAGACATATTTTCCCACCATTTTTTTCTTTCTTTTTTAACATTTGTAAGTTTGTGACGGTCTGTCTGCTTTGGTTATTGGCTAATCGTGAGTTTTTCTTGGTCCGGAGAAAGCCTCTGGTCTTTCTCACTTCCCTATTTTCCCTGAAGCCATTTTGCTGAGGCTTTCTTTTTGCTTTGCACCAGCCTTCATTAGCTATGCGCTGAGCATCTCGGGGCCTCTTTCAGTTCTGTGGTGAACAAAAGCGGCAACGATCTCTGTATGGAGGATTTATAGGGAAGCCTAGCCTCTGTTGGTTTGGAGGAAATGTCTTTTAAGGCCACCTGAATGTTGGCATCTGTCAGAGAATGGTCTTTCTCTTGATGTGAAAGTCTGGACATATTTACATTGTTCCTTGTGTTGTACCCAAGTCATTTTTATTCTGAAAAAAATATGATGATTTGGGATTTGTCAGTACTTTTTTTTTTTTTTTTTTTTTTTCCTTCAATACTATATTGATCTGAATTGAGAGATTCGGTCTGCATTTTACTCATTTCTAGGTAAATCAGAGAGCAGTGGGCTGCCATGTCTTGGCACCCCGGGAGCAGTTGGTGGGATTAAGGGTCTTGCACGAGGGCCCACAGTGGTTTAACATCACACCGGGTCAGATTATGAAGCTAAAATGATGTATATTGAATGCGTCATAAAGCCCAACCAAAACTACAAAACAGGATTTATTTCTAACCGTACTGCGTAGAAATAACACTTTTCTTATCTGCATATTATTCTCTGAAGTCTTTGCTTCCAGGAGAAAACATTGGCATTGAAAGAAATGCACAACAGAAAGTAATTACACAATTATACTTTTTCCTCCTGCTGGTTTTGGCCGTTTACAATTATTTATGTTGCTTTTTTACCGACTATCCTCACAAAACTAGGGGTGGGTACATAATTCCATACTTTGATTGTTACCTGTCAATTTTTTTGGTACTATTGAGTACTGATTCACATAAAATTAACTGACGCCATTTTAATACCTAAATACATCATTTTTACTGTGAGGGAGAGGAAGAGTAGGTGATTTTTAAGACAAATGTCATTCGGCCAATAACCAATACCTCTACAGAAATTAAAGCTGGAAATGATGTAATATTCATTTCTTGTGCAAAATTAGAAAATGCTTTGCTGCAGATCTGGAAGTTGCCAGAGACGTCATAATGTTGTACGGAGGGCACGGTCTTGCGTTGTTCACATGCCCCACAGATTTAAAAATAGAAGGAAGAAAAAAATAGCGTTCCACTGGTTCCTCACTAGCAGCATAGGTGGGGGGGGTGCTGGGCTCGCTTAGGGGGGCGGGGACACCGGACAGGCGCCAGTCTGTCGCGTCCTCACTAAGCAATCCCTGCTTAATACTGGTTGATTATATCAGTTGATATTCAGCGTGATGCTCTGCACAAGTCACAAGGTGTGTTGCAGCAGGGAAACTCCTAATACCTGCAGGATGCCGGCCCTCAAGGACCTGAGTTGCCTACCCCTGCGAATTAGCATTAGCTGCCATAAACTAAGCAGATTCCGCATTTTCTGTGGAGGACTGAGTAAGCTTCGGCTTCTAAGGCAAATTATGAATGATCAAGATGGTGTTGGTAACGTTTCTTTTTTAAAATCATTCGTAAAACATTAATCATATTAAAATCAAATGGTTACTTAGTACTTCAGTAGTGTTTTCACCAAATACTTTTTACCTCCTCTTGAGTAATGTTACTTTGAAGTAATGCTACTGTTTTTGAGTACAGTTTTTGGGTACTCTACTCACCTCTTGAAGAGACTTTCTTTGTGCTGCTTTTTTACTGAACTGTAGTATATATTGTGTATATTTGTTTATAAGTATATACTGTAGTCATATATATTAGGGCTGGGTATTGTTAAGAAGCTCATGATTCAATTCGATTTTGATTCTTTGGGGTGCGACTCGATTCAATATTGATTTAAATGCTTTGATGTCGATTCAGTAAGAAGCAGGAACTCTGTTGTGAACTCTGTTGTGAACATATGTGGTATGTCAACTCGTAATTTTGGGTAATAAAACATTGGAAATTAAAATATTTGCCATTTTGTAGTACGTTCTAACGTGACCTTTGTCCATACAATGTCAATAACGTGCACAGCTCCCCCCATTGGTCAGGAGGTGAATCGATTCAGAGGATTTGCGATTCAATATTGAATTGCACAGGATTCAATATTGATTCAATTCAATGCGACTTAAATGTGAGCCGAGCGATTAAATTTTTCATACACTCACGCATGTGCGACCAATAAAATGTGCTGTTTTTTTTTTTTGCTGACACACTTTAACACCAGGTCCATGTGCACCACGTTCCATGTGTGGTGCTGCCTCAGTATGAGGCCGTTTCAGTCAATGGTTTAACTCTACACTGGACGCACCAGAAGTCATCAACGTCTCATCGGGGTGTCGGGTCTATTTATGAGAGCACATGCCTCCAACGCGTCAAGCTCTAAACAGTGTAGCGAAAGAGTATCGATTCCAGATATACAGATTTTTCTAGACTCTTTGGTGTAGCCGTGTAGCCAGGTCCAGACAGGAAATCGGACACTGGAGCAGTGTAAAGCATCCGGTGAGTTTCAAAATAAAAGCCCCCACAGATTTGCGATGGCTGAATTATCAGTGGCACCAGATTAGAAGTCAATCATCAGGGGGTCTGAGTGGGTTTTTTTTCCATCATGGACCACAGGACTTTAATCCAGCCCTCTTTATCATGATTGTTATCACGTGAACTGGTGACATCATGCATGACCCTGCAATTTCGTCATCTGTTCCTGGTCCCTTTATCATAATTTCTTTATCATTAATTAGTGGAACGAGTCTTGAGTTGAATATTTTTAATGGGCAAAAATACTGAAACAAATAAATAGAGGTAAATTTGTCTTGGACTTTTTCTCTCCTTTTTGCTGATCTGACATGGCACTTAGAGTAAACACAGAGCCAGTCTGAAACATAAAATGTGCTGTGACCTGTGAACATTGTAGTTTCTGCGTTTATTCAAGTATTTATCAGCAATTTAGTGAACATTTGCGTTGCAAGTTGATTTTGGTGTGCAGCCCTAAGTTTTCTTCTTGCGCTCCTAAAAATTTAAGTTAGGGGCCACTGTGCTCCTAGTAAAAAAAAGTTAGTCTGGAGCTCTGATCTCTGGCTGAATATGCACCCAACTCCTTGATGAATAAAGTAGTCACAGAGTTTCAGTTGTCCCAGACAACTGACCCGCCTGGGTCTTGTCTGTCTGGGTGCAGACCATGCAGACGTAGACTTCCTGCTGTCCTCTGATTTGAGCAGGGCTATCTTTCTTGGAGCACTTTGACCCCTCCAGTATGATTAGCACATGACTGGGAAGCTAAGTGCTCCGAAGACAGTCAAAGGTTAAAAACACGCTAGGTTTCTTACTTCAAGTTGTACATTTTAACTAATATAAATGTATACAAATCTGAAATACCTTCCTGAAAGTCTGGAAATTTGGATTGTTTGGAGTTGCAGGTAGGAATAAAAATTATTCCATTGTTGTCATGTTGAAATGTTAATTATTTATTTTGCTGTAGATTACAGTGACACACAGTCTATTTATGGCTGAGTTTGGAGTACCTGTGAACGAGTCAACCTGAGATTCAGTCCTGGTTTGCTCCACACACACAGCCGTCTGCCTGGATAAAACGGAAATCTCAGATGTAAGAGATGAAGAAAGGTGTTATTATTTTGTGGTGATCTTACTCTAAAGTTGAACAAGATCTGTTATTGATCGTCCTGAGTCTGAGCCTGCTCATCACATCCTCACTGGGATGGTATTGATTATGTTAACAGAAAGAGACAAACTAATTTACTGTAGCTGACTTAAAACTGAGCAGACACATTGATCCCATCAGTGCTGACTCTGTGCTGCTCGAACAGAACCAGAACCACATGATGTGTTGCTGCAAGGATGCTGGGATGTCATGTGAGGATGTAGAGGCTGCCCCTGCCAGAGTGGGGAAAAAACTTAGTTGTAATGAAGGAATTCAGAGCAGCTTTGTTTTTCTGTGTTTTCTGCAGGTGGCGACAGACAAGGTTGCAGGAAAGCTGAGTTCTACTCTCTCATGGGTGAAGAACTCTGTGTCCCACACCGTCAGTCAGATGGCTAGCCAGGTGGCCACGCCCACATCCCTACAGACCACCGCCACATCTTCGTCCACATCTCTGTCTTCACCCACTGTCTCACCGTCCTCACCAGTGCAGCTCAGTCCAGATGACGTGGAGCTGCTCGCCAAGCTGGAGGAGCAGAACAGGTGAGAGGCCGGCCAGCTGCTTCTGCCTGGCAGTTTAGTCCATGTCATGTTGTTCACACTATATTATTAGTATTCTTTGTATTATTATTAATGATAATATGCCAGAATCGGCTCCTGATTTTGCCTTGTTTAAGTCTCATGCAACATTTTCAGATTTCTGCAATCAGCAATTTACAGAAAATGACAAACTTCTGTCATATTTAAAGGGACAGTTGGAAAGAACCATGAGGAATAGATTTTTTGTAAAATAATTAGGGATGGGCATTAGCAAACATCTTTTTGATCGATTGTCAGGAGAATTAACAATCAATTATCGATTTAATCATTAAGAAATGTATGTTAACAAAATCATTACACATACCACTAGTAGACTGTTTTTTTTGTTATTTTTTTTCTAAAATACGTATTTATTTCAACTCCCCACAGTAACAGCCTCAATAAACTTCTTGGTGAGAAGGTCAGCAGTTGTGGCACGTTATGGTGAGGTAGCACTGCGCTGTTAAAGCGGTCTAACAGTCTGTTGTTATGGCAACGCTAGCTGGTGTGGCTAACTTGTTTAGCAGCTCCTTCTTTTGCTTCT
Source organism: Atherinomorus stipes (assembly GCA_023101725.1). Lineage (NCBI taxonomy): Eukaryota > Metazoa > Chordata > Actinopteri > Atheriniformes > Atherinidae > Atherinomorus > Atherinomorus stipes. Next base: position 5,082 of record JALJCO010000091.1, read on the forward strand.
CGTGTTTCAGACTGAGACAACGGTGGTTGAATAGAGGATTTGTTACCTTTAAGTTCAGTCAGATCAGCGTTTTTTTAAATGGTACATCGTGGGAGTTGTTGTCTAGTTGTTTTTATAAAACGTGTCGTAGTATTTATAATGAGAGGTGTCATTTTCTAACGCAAAATGGTCCCACACCAGACTTCACCGTGCTCGCTTTAGACGAGCCTTCTTTCAGCTGAGTGAGGGAAGAAGGCAGCTCGTAGGCGACTTTCTCTGCTGTATTTAGGCGATATCGCTGCCCCCCCCTATGGTGGGATGTTTTATCACTGCCACATAGTGACATTTATTACATAGCTACAAGATGTACACAACATGAATGAACTCTGTTTTATAACACCGTCTGATGATCGAAAAAAAAATTACAGGATTGAAAAAATTCTTAACAATCAATTAGGGGTGGGCACAATTAATCTATTAAAATGAAGCAACAGTTTGGTATTTGTGCAAGATGAATGGTCTGTAAATGACTAATGCATTCATTAGTAAACCACTCAGGTCACGCATGTGTCAAGATAGCGGCAGGTCTGTCTGTTCATCTTCTGCACCATTAACACTGTGAAACAGAAGGAAGTGACTGATTCTAGTTTCTATTCATTTTCATAAAACATGTCTCTGGTTTCCCAGAAGGGTCTGAGTGAGGTTTTATTTGGATGATAGGAAAAGCAAAAGTCAGATGCTTTATTCCCAGATGTGGTAAACTCAGATGTACCGGTTCATTCAGTGGATATTAGAGCTGCTGTATTACAGTTCTAGGCAAAGTTATGATTGTACTCGTTATTCTGTACAGCTGGATATTATTAACACTGCACCAAATGAGATGTTGAGTAACTTTTCTCACAGGAAGTTCTCTTGTTGCCAACCTGATGGTGAACGCTACAGTCTCTCAAACATAAGTATACAGCTGTCCTCAAAATTATTCATGCCCTCCAGTCAAAGAAAAGGCTAAATTAACAATAGTAATTCAAATAACAGGAAACTAATAATAAATAAAAATTGACAAAATAACAATTTAGTAAGATGGAAATTGCTTTTGAATTATGGTTGAAAAAATAAAACAAACCAGACTCTTCCAGACACATTGGAGCACCTTTTCCATGAACATGGACCAACATACCTGTCAACAGGTGCAGACGTCTGATTGGACGTTACAGAAAACCCCCGATTGCAGTGATTGTGTCAAGTCTTGCTCAACAACGTTTTAGCTTCGGAACCCCATCATGCTTTTTTACTTGTTTTAGTTTTTGTGTGTTTGTTTTTAATATTATGTTGAGCCACAATTCAAAACCAATGTCAAGATTTTTTATAGAATTTTTATTTATTATTACTTTTGTCAATTTCAACTTATTTAATTGACAGCTGATTTTTTTTCCCCTTCTTTAATTAGGGTATGAATGATTTGACTGTATGTATGTATGTGTGTGTGTGTGTGTGTGTGTGTATATATATATATATATATATATGTGTGTGTATCTATACACTACTCACAAAAGGTTAGGGATATTTGGGTTTTTGTATGATGTCAGAATGAACCTAAAATCCACTACAACCTTTCCAGGTGAACTGAATTATATTTTCTCTAAACTTTTCAATGCACATGCACACTGTTCAATGATTAAATATCTATTGCACATCATGCTGGTCTCCAAAAACCGAAAGTTGGATATCCCTAACTTTTTGTGAGTTATAGTATATAGTAAATATATGTATATATATATATATTTTTTTTGTTATACTTGTATGATCTCCGAGGGGAAATTAGGGCTCTGCATTTTACCCATCTCTGTACTGTGAGTATCAGAGAGCAGTGGGCTGCTACCTAAAGCGCCCGGGGAGCAGTTGGTGGGGGGTTAAGGACCTTGCTCAGGGGTCCATACTGCGTGTGTATATATATATATATATATATATATATATATATATATATATATATATATATCATAAATCTTTATTTGTGGTAAGAGTATGATAAGATTAAATAAATGCTATTATTTATATCATTTTGTTTGAAAACAGAAATAACAACAACAGGGAAGACTTTGGTATTCATGTTTGACTGACAAACATTTTAGTCAGTGACCATGAGTGTGTCTGTATGTGTGTTAAGGCCTTTGTACCCTGCAGAGCAGATAAAAGATAGAGGTGTGTGTATGTAGTGCCACACAGGCGACAGAGTACTGCTGAGGTAAGTTAATATGAAGTGGAACCTCTGCAGAGATTTTAGAAATGTGAGGAATTCATCATGAGTTTATCTTGGTAAGGTTCTTGTTTTAGTTTGTCTTGGTACGGTTGTCATGTTCCTGTGTTAATTTTGGTAAGATAGCCTTGGTCCCGTGTTTCTCTTGGTGTGGTAATCTTGTGTCTGGGTTTGTTTTGGTAATGTAGTCTTGTTTTTCAGTTTATCTTGGTAAGTTACTGTTGTTTCTGAGTTTGTCTCAGTAATATCCTTGTTTCTGTATTTGTCTTGGTAAGGAAGTTATGTTTCTAAGTTTATCTTGTAAGATCGTTTTCTATGTTTGTTTTGTAAAGGTCTTGTTTCTAAGTTTGTCTTGGTCGTCTTGCTTCTGAGTATATTTTGTCAAAGTAGTCTTGTCACTGTGTAGCATTGATCAGTGGTTAAAGTGGGGGGGGGGCAGGTGGGGGGCCCTGAAATTTGGTGTTGTGGTGCAATAGGTGAAATATGGGATACTCAATTTGGTCCTACGAGGGCCGCAAACCAGCAGGTTTTTCCATGTCTCTGTGGTCCAACACAACTTAATGAGTCATTGTGCAGAGCATAATTGGCTATTGGATCTATTTTATTTGAGTTAGGTGTGTTAGAGCAAGGATACATGGAAAACCTGCTGGATTGCGACCCTCATAGGACCGAATTGAGTAACCCTGGTGTAAATGATTGCAAAAAACTGTATTGGCTTTATTGGCTGGATTAAGAAGCAAAACACGCAAATCTAACATGGCTCACTAACACAAAGGAACACAGTAAACTAACAGCCTTAAAATTAGGCGAGGATAAAGACTAAATGCAGTGTGGGGGACCCTTAATAGTCGACAATTCGTTAATTTAGATTTGGAGGACTGCCAGTCTCTCAGTCGAATCATTGCAAAATGTGGTTACGAAACAAAGATCGTGCCATTCTGGCAATCCGGATTCTAAACATTTTATTTTACATCGCATTTCTTTGTTCTTTAATTAATTTGTAATATATAGGCCTATGGCATATTAGCAGTTTATAAATAATTCTGTCAAAAAATTTAAAATGATGAGTGCCCTTAATCGGTATCCTAACTACAGGTGGCAGGATGCATGAAGGCCACGGCAGGGTTTAAAGGAATAGTACACCCACAGAATGATGTTACTTTATTTTCCACTTACCCTCATGGTGAGCAAGACTCTGGAGCACCTTTTTGATATCTCAAGTGCAACCGGCGATCAGGAAGGCTTCTCTTTTCCCCCAACTTTCATATAATGGATTTCGAATGGGCCCGAGCAAAAAAGGTCCAAAAAAGTCCACAAAAACTTGTCAATATTCCTCCATACTGCTCGTCCAATGTAATCCAAGTGTCCTGAGTGGGTAGCATCCAGAATTCACAATAAACTACGCCATTTAGTATATTTTTAGAGCCTAAACGGTACTACATTGCATCTCCTGCGAGCATGCCGATGCGTGTTCATGAAACTACGGAAGCCTCGGCAGACAAGATCGCGCGTTTTCTTTTTTTTTTTTTTTTTTTTTTCTGTTTTAAGTCAATATCCAACTCCTCTTGTGTTTGTCCCAGTTTGTCTGCAGCTCTGTCACTCTTAGCACAATGTAAACGGCGAATTTCTTCTTCTACGCTTGTATTATCGGCAGAGTAGGCTCTGAACGCCGATGCTTCCGTAGTTTCATGAATGCGCTTATGTGCGCTTTGCGAAAGTAAGATGTACTACAGTTTAGGCTATAAAAATATACTAAATGACATTGTTTTGAGTAAATTCTGGACGCTACCCACTCAGGACACTTGGATTACATAGGATGAGCAGTATGGAGGAATATTGACAAGTTTTTGTGGACTTTTATGGACCTTTTTGGCTCGGGCCCATTCGAACTCCATTATATGAAAGTCTGTGGATAACCCCCCCCACCCCCACCCCCCCCGAAGATCTCTGGCTGCATTTGAGATATTAAAAAGTGCTCCAGAGTCTTGTTCACCATGAGGGTGGAAATAAGTGGAAAATAAAGTAACATCATTCTGTGGGTGTACTATTCCTTTAAACCGTGAGTCATGTGCAATCATTCAGCCAAAGGGATGCCTCTGTGGCTAAGTAGCCAGGGCGCATAATCATAGCAACAGAACCCTCGACTGTCACATTATCAATGTTGTTGTAGCAGCCTATTCCAGTGACTGACCACATCAGTTTGCCAAGGTGGGAAACAGTCTGACTGTTAATACCTCGGCTACTCCCGTGCATGACGCTCCCGATGGATGCACTGGTTCTGGTGTGCATGTGGAGAATTATGCAAATAGAATAAGGAAAGAACGTGTTTTTAGGGACAATAAGTCCACGATTACTGGCTGGTATGCCAATTTAGATTCCCAAGAGCAGTGCTCTTAGATCTATTTGCTGGACTGGGTTGACCCCCCCTGAACCGTACAATCCTGCTGCATGGAACTGTTTACCACAGCGCGCTCTGTTGTAGAGCAAGTAAATTCTAGTGGTCTTTGGATCGGGAGAAGACACCGTCACCCACCCAGAAACGTGCAGAATAATCATGGTGTGTAGTGCCCTGCAATCCTCTCCATCTACACGTCATAAGATATTTTCCAGCTGGCTTTATTTTAACAAAGCTAGTCCCGCACTTCTTACGTCCAACATGAACAAGTTGGTTTTCAAACTTCCAAACTTCTAAAAAGTCAGACGGCAACAGTAAAACACATTCCATATGGCAGATTTTTTTTTTCCCCTCTTTGGTCTGTATCTAATTTTTTTATGGGACATTTAAACTTTACTTGGAGACTGCTACTGTGTGTCTTAGCAGCGCAGTACCGTTTTGGTTTTTTGGGGGGGTTTTTGCTGTGTATTTTCTTTTCACTTTCCTTTTTACATGGATGTGACTTTTATTTATTTATCGTAGCATATTTTTGGCTATTGCATAATTACGTTATTCATTTCAGAGAACGTTATTGTATTGGAATTCTGCTTTGTATTTTTCACATTTGCATCATGCGTGGTGGAGCAAGCACAGGCTGTTACTCCTTTAAATGTTCTTTACCGACTTTAAATTTTAAGCTAAAAAACCAAACAATAAACAAACAAACAAAAAAAAACTGTTATTCATTAATGCTAACTGAAATCAATTAAAGTAATTGTTTTATACTGACGTACCGAGTGTTTTTTTTATTATAAGATAAGAACCTGCTACATTTTGAACAAGCATGGATCGGTACAAGGTCAGTCACTGGGTTGCAGGCTTTTCAGACTGCCTAGTGACTGACATAAAAGGTTGAACTGTCCTGTTTCTGTTGAATAATGACAAGTGAAGAATGACGTTTGTGTAATAGGATGTTTAGTATTGTTTCATCCCGTTATTCTAGTTGCAGGAGGTCGCAAACACTTTGGCTAGCGCGCATCTACAGTATAGGATCGAATAGCCTGCCATTACAAACAATCTTATCCATTCCACAGAACACCTGAGGCACATCAGTTATCACGCAGGACTATCTGTATAAATACCCGTGTGAATAATGACACGAGTGAGTGTACAGAGCCCCTTAGGGGGTATGGGGAGATTGTCACTTTTTGCACCTCGCTGTGCTTTTGCATTATCTTGCAATACTTTTGCATTCCTTCACAATAAGTTTTGGTTTCTCTTGCAAAACGTTTTGCATTATCACGCAATAAGGTAAGCAGGTCCTGCAGCACTGTCATTCTTCTCTTACTGTCCCAGCCACTGTCAGAACAGCTGCATGCTGGCAGGTATAGCTTTCACAATAGTCAAAAGCACTTGCTACTGACTTCAGAATAGTAAACACACATTGCTTTATCTGTCAGAATGGTTTATAAGGCATGCTAACATGATTAGCATGTTAGCAGCCCTTTGAAGTTGGCCCATTCAGGAGGAGCAGCCACAGTGGTCACGGCCACCGTCAGACTGGACACCAGCTGCGACCGATTTCAGAATGAGTTGTTGCTGCCAGTATCACGTTTCATGCAGAGTAAAACAGAGGGTCTGAAAGATTTTAGGTCAGAGGTCCCTTTTGAGGAACGCCAGCCATCTGTGGGTAGAAAAGGTTGTCGACATGGGGATATTTGTTTTCTGGGTTTGAGGGTTTGTTACTACACTGTGGACTCTTCTTTCGGGTTGTTCACTCCCTCCCACTTGACCCACATTTCCCTGCAACCCTATCTACTCTGTGAGAATGCCGTGTCGTCACAGGCCCAGCATTTTTCCAGGATCAGGTGTCTGAGCTTTTGTCTCGGTGCTGTAAACTCCCTGGTGTCTGCAGGTGGGGAGTCACAGCCATTTTCTCTGTATGCTGATATGAAAGCTGCTGCCATCTTCTTCTTATGAAGCATTTCAGGCCACTTTTGTGTGAAGTTCGAGGCTGATCCACGTGAACCTGCTGCTCAAAGACTTTAAAAGAGGAATTCAGGGACTTGCGTTAATCTCATGTTTTGACTTATCCCTGTTTAAAATCATACTATGACTTTCTGATGAGCAAACAGCAGGGAGCAGCCGGTCCAGCTGTTTCCCGGCTCACTGGATAAATCTGGACTCCAATCATTTAGTTGTTCATTGGGTTATTTCCTTTGGCCTTAAAGCTACGATACATCGGGGCAAAGTTTCCTGTAAATGGGTTCTATGTAAACTCTGACCTCTTGGCAGCTTTGATAAGCACGTTGGACAACGTTAGTTTATTTTTAGTTCCAGCTTGAGGGATCCATGGCTATGATAATTACATGACAACTGCTCACAACCCTAACGGAAAGAGAGACAATTGTTCCCAAATTGTTTTGAAATTTAGACTACGTTAGGCTTCAGCCTGTCGTTTGTTGATACCTCTTCAGCTTTGGAGAAGACCCTTTCACATGGCACAGAAGAAGCTGGAATATGTAGATATTTATTAGCAAGCTTGTGAATGTTAGGATGAATTGTTATCTTTGAGTTCCAGTATTTTAATGAGTCTTCTCCTCTGGAGAGGTGCGACTCAGCCAAATAAAGCTGAACCTCCACCGCTTTCACCTGCAGGGAATCAGAGTAGGAGGTAGTGAAACATGCAGTTTGTCTTAAAGGCATTATAGAGGATGTTTCTTTCAACAATTTTTGCAATATTCAGTTAAATTGGGTTCACTACCCCATACATCGATCAATTAAGAGCTTTAAATATATAAATTTTATTATACATCAGCTGTGAAAGTAATGGGGCTGAAAAACATCCTCCTATCATCTCTGCATTCCTTAACTTTTTCATTTGTCCACTGGCTCGTCAATCACTTTTACTATCTTAGTAAGAGTGATTGATGGTCAATTCAACGGGTAATAGAGGCAAGACTGATCAAAGCTGGGTTTTCTATACCACAAGAAATAAAAAAAAACAAATAAAATAAAAAAAAAAACAATAAAAGAAACACCAAAAAATAAAAAAAAAATAAAAAAAAAGAAAAAAATTTTGGGTTTGGTGAGGAGAAGAAGTAGGGGGTGAAAAAGAAGGGGTGGGGGTGGGAAAAGGGAAAAATGGTGGTGGAAAATCTTCGCAATAGGGGGGGGGAGGGGGAGGAGAAAAGATATATTTCTTCAAAATTAATAATAATAATAATAATCAAACAAACATGAAAATGGGAGAGGGGGGAAGGGGTAAGTAATAAGTAAGAAAAACCAAAAATCGAAATTCGGAGGATGAGGAAATTAAGTTAATTATAAGATGATGGGGGTAATTTAAGTGATTAATAATGGAAGGACGGGGGATAATTATTTAGTTCACATCCATATTATACACGATTCGGTGTTTTCTTCCCACATGTTAATTAGACTGGGCCGCTTGGGGCAGCTGCATCATCCCAAATAAGGAAGGAAGGGGGGGGGAAAAGGGGGAGGAAAAAACAAAAAGAAATGAAATCAGAGGGGGATGATTATGATTGGTTTTTGTTGGGGTATGTGTTCGGAGCGGCATGGGGTATTTCTTGCGTGTTTGCTGGTGGGGGGTTCCATGGATACTTGCATCCTCTAATCTTATCCTCTTCATCCCTTATGGGGGAGGGGGGAAAACAAATAAAAATTCTTCATCCTCAGGAGGAAGTGGGGGGGGAGGGGGTGAGAATTATTAGGTTAAATATAAATCAAATAAAACACCATAAATATTTTTAAATTAATATATTTAAGAAATATTAAATGGAAAAAGTGAGAGTGATTGATTGCTGAGAGTAATACTGCGTGCCGGAAGTGGCACATCCTCATCTGATGTTTCCAGCAGGTAGCTAACATCATTCTGCTAGCAGTTAGCGACATTCAGACGATATCTGTTTTACTTGGGTTCGTGACATGATGGAGAATCTGTACCTGCTGTCTACTAAACACCAGAGTGGCTCGTGAATGTTCTGTGGTCTGGGGGGGGATTGTGAATCTAGCAGGTTGGTCTTGCACATGCGCTTTATTCAAAAACTCACTAACAGTCTCTGCTTTCCTAAATGCAGAAGCACCTTCTATAGCGTCTTTAAGGCACGGTAAGTTTATCTGTACTGCACATTTCATGTACAGAAAAACTCAAAGTGCTTTACAGAAAACTTTAAATGCGTTACTGCAGGGTGAAGAAGAAGCATTAACTTAAAAAAATACTTCTTTAAAAACTTTTATTAGGTCACTGAGAGCACTATTGTTTCCTTTTTTATCAGGGTATAATTTCTTTTCCATTTTTCTTTTTGAAAAATAAATATGAAACAATTCGTGAAATTTGTCTCTTTTTTATGTTCTTGTTGTGAGCAATTGTCTGTGCACTGGTTTGGATTGTAAATTGAGCAGAACCATTCTGGTGATGATGGATGGTGGTTTTAGTCTTTAGCTCTGATGAGAATCGCATTTTAATTGTAGCATGTCTCATTTTAAGTTCACTCTGTGTGGTTCTAGTTCAATGGAAACACAACTTTGGCTAAGTTTAATCTTTGTTGTAAAATCTGAAAAGATTAAATCTATAATGTGAATGGTTGACTTAAGAATCCACATTATTGATGTGCTTGTTTTTACGATTTCTGATGCTAAATCTGACCTTTTCCACAGGCTGCTGGAAACGGACAGCAAGTCGCTGCGCTCCATGAACGGCTCTCGGAGAAACAGTGGCTCCTCCCTGGTGTCCAGCTCCTCGGCCTCCTCCAACCTGTCCCACCTGGAGGAGGACGCGTGGATCTTGTGGGGGCGAATCGTCAATGAGTGGGAGGAGGTGCGCAAGAAGAAAGAGAAGCAGCTTAAGGTGGGATACTGTAGTGACTTCCTGTGCTGTGGTGGAGCCAGAAAATTTCTGTGTGGTGGCCGTGATGGATTTGTGATCATGATGGGGTGGTATACATGTGTCATTAGATAATACAGGGTTATTTAAAGGTGCCATGACATCAAATTTCACTTTTCTGGGGTTTTGAGGGTATAATATAATCTGTTGTGCACTGATGAGGCCATGTGAATGTCCAGAGTGAGAATCAAAGTTCCTGTTTATGGTCTGTCAGCTTTGTCTCTCTGTTCAAAAAGGGTTGAATCAGACAGCAGCTTATCATTCTACGTAGTTCTATCATTCTACTTAATTCAATTGCTCCAATAAGAGCACACTGTCAAGCAAACAGTCGTGTGTCCCCACCCCCCTCCTCTCCCCTTCCACCCTCCACTCTGCTCTCACCCCCTCCCTCGCTGATTCAACTGCGTAAGTGGAGCTGACTGAGCTGCTCCACTGACTGAGCAGTCAGGTCTGGGTTTTCAAACAAAAGGATTTAAAATAAAACTTCTGCAGCAACACTGATGGAGGCGACCACAACCTTGTAATAAATAAACCTGTAAGTTTATTTATTTTCTAAATGCTGTCTTGTCTGATAAACATAGCTCACTGTCTGAAATGCACATGTTGCTAACATATAGCCTTTAGCAAACTCTGACCTCAGCTTGACCTACTTTCTCTAAATACGGTTATAGCCAAATAAGGTGTAGCCAATCAAAATGAAGTCAACTTGGTTTCCAGGTAAAGCTGCATATCATTACCACACCAACTCTTTTACTGAGGAAGGGAGGTCTAGCGTGCCAAAACAATCCCTTGCTGTAAAAAGTGACATTTTTGGGGGAAAGGGGGGGGGGGGATTTACATATGCAGTAATGTAAACTACATGAACCAGTTTTTACTGCTATGTCATCACTTCTTTAAGGCACCTAAACCACGAAACTCTACAATATTTGAAAAGCACATAGTGGTGGAAAAGGTTGGATAATATTCAGTGTATCTAAATGTTTTCTTATTCGATCAGATAAAGTAACAAAGAAGCTTGCGTTATAGTACTGTAACGTAATTTACAGATAACTATCCCAAGCCGAGTATCGAGAGGGACCCAACTGCAGTCACGATACGTCGCCATATATCCATCCACGCCGGAAGTCCCAATCAGAAGTTTGTTCTTCATGTAACTTACTAAAATCTAACCCTGACCCTTCTCCTAACCCTAACCACCCGACTACACCACACATGTGTTTGCGAGCCGCAGATAGATACTCTTAGCGGTGTTTAACTAACTTCCGCTTGAGACTTCCTGTATGGATTGGATGTATGGCGGCGTCCTTATCGGTCATTGTAACTGCAGTTAGGTACTCTTGTGAGTATCACTACTCTGCAGAGAGGAGATATTCAACTGAGCTTGTAGCAATCAGCTAACCTGGTACACCAGCCTGACTAACGCCAGGCATGAGATACACGGCAAGTCTGTCTGGGTTCCCTCCATTGGGAAGTGATTTCCAGTCCGGTAATGACCAGACCAATCACAGCGCAGCAGTAGAATTATTAACAGGAACGTAAAACTCCTTCGACGTCTCCACCGCTGTTTCTGTTCTGTTTTGGTGCTTAACTAGCAGTTTCCGGGTCATAGTCACATGACGTGCAACACAGACGCTTTCTCATGTTAGTTCAGCAATAAACAATGCTGACATGTAACAGAGTATTTATAATAATAAAACCAAACATTCTATGTTAATTTACACAAGAATATTACATTAAATGGAGAGGGGAAAACAACGTGTAAATGCTAACTTCCGGCGTCACCATAGCAACATAGCAAGAGTGCCGAACTACGCTTAAGGCCGCCAGCTACAGTCACTTCTGTGTTTCTCTTATTGGTTCTCACCGGTTCACTTTTCTCCTGTTAATACCGGCTCTCGTCTCGCATTGGAAATCAGTCTCCAGCGGAGGAGCCCAGACTGACCTGCCGTGTACCTCATACATGGCGTTGGTCAGGCTGGTGTACCAGGCTAGCAATCAGCAGCATTATGAGCTCATTACCTATGTATCATGATCAGGAATACACAGATTCATTATTCATAGATTCATACAGTAAATGTTTTTTTTTTATTATAGTCTGATCAAGCTATGTATACATGGAAATGTAATACACACCAACTCTCCTCTGGTGTTAAAGCTTACCTTGAATTACCTGCAGAGATGATTCTATAGTTTCTTGGTGTCGCAGGCAACTCCTCCTCCTGCACCTTTTGCAGCACATTCAAACATTAAAATGTTCAGCACATTCAGGAGATGATGACTCTATCTCAGGGAATTTCAAACTTTTACACATTTTGAGTTATTAAGCTTTTTCTAAAAGTTTAAATTCACCAATTTGATTTGACAAGAGTCTTTCAAACCAAATGTGGTTGGACACTGTAAAAATGCAGCCCAGCAATGGATGATTTTCATCATTTACGCATACGTCGCTTGAGGATGCTCACAACTGCCCGTGACGGTCAAAAAGCTTTGTAAGTCCATTGGAATAGAATAGAGACTGGTCTTCACGGGGTTGATTACAACGATGCTGGACACTTTGTGTATTTTTGGCTGCTTTAATCGATGAGGGGAGAGCTGTCCTAGACAGGGAATACGTTTTTGCTGGTTTCCTGTGGATTGTGCAGAGGATTTCTCAGGATATCTCTGTCCTGCCTGACCCTATGGTGTCGTGCTTGTTGTCTCAGGTCTTGACATCTGATGCTAATTTTAGGCTTCTTGCGACTACAGTTACTCTCTGTAGTGTTGTGATAATCCTGTTAGCAGTCGCTGTGTGAGGTGTTTGGATTTAAACTAAACGTCTTCAGAGCGCGTTGTGGAAACCGAGTAAACACTGTGTGACTTCGCAGCACTAGTCATGGCTGATTCAGCAGGGAGAGTTTCTTGATTTTACAGAAAAGCTGAACCACTGAAACATCAGGAATAGTGTGATCATGTTTCAGATCCAGTTCTCTGTGTTGTAACACATGATGAACATGAACATGTAGTTCCTGTGTATTCAAAGACAGGGCTGAATGTGTTTTGTCAGGGTGACGGTTTGACTGTTTTAGTCAGAGTGTAAATGGGGGAAGTAGTGTGAGGCCTGTGAAAATGAATTTTACTTATTACGTAATTTAACAAAAGTAGAAATTGCCAGAGGCCTGCAGCAAGGCCACAAGATTAAACATTTATGATTAAACATTCAAAAGATTGATGTTTCTCTTCTCTTTGGTTTACAGAAAAACTCTGTTTCAGTTGTTTGAAGTAAACTGTGGGGGAGCTCTTGTCTGAAACCCACGATATGTTTATATTTTCTTTACCCTCTGTTTTATATGAGATTTTAGAAAAGCTGTCATTATGAACAAAGTTTTGAGGTTTATAAGTAGCTGAACACATTTTAGATGTTTATGGATCAGATTAAGTTCATGTTTGTGCTGGTTAGCTGGTTACTCGCTGGAGGTAAAACATGTAGAATATAAAGATGTGTGGCTTAGAAAGCAGCTTTTGTTCAGCTCATATCAGATGGTGTGCTCTCCAGCTCAGAACAAAGCTCAGTTTGTCTGCTCTGACTTCAGCTGGAAGTGTGTGTGGGTGAAACACTGATCCAGATGTACTCCGGACCACCAGATGCACACCCATATGACTTCCTGTCAGCGCAGGAAGTTATTTCATCAGATTTCGTCAGCAGTTTTCAGTGGAAACAAATCGGTCCTGGAAGTTCATCACTTACAGCATTTGGAAACTGGCAGATGAGCACGATGAGCAAAGGATTTAATACGGGCTCTATCTCTGCAGAACTGTATTTCCTCACACTCTCACAGCTGCTGTTGTCCAGGTGTGAAGAAAGCAGCTGTGAATAAATGAGCCAATTATTTTCTTTTCAGCCTCCTGTTGATTGTTTTAAACTAAATCGAGACTAACAGAAGTGTTATTTCCTCTCCTCCTGTCATCAAAAGCAGGTTTTATAACCTCAAAAAGGTTTTTCGTTAATTCAAGAAAGGAAAAAAACCTTTCATGTTACCTCTGCAGGTGAGATTCCTCTCAGGAGACTGGAAACAAACTCCCAGGAATCATCTCTGTTTCACTCATTGTCAATTTCCATAAAATATCTGAACATTAGTGTGTGTTATTGGTGTGGTTTTGGAAAGAGTTTTGTCAAATGGTTTTTAATTTGCAGAAGTTGTTCAGGTCAGTTTCTGCATGACTTCCGTCAGGCAGGAAAAACATGATTTCCTTCATATTAGTATCTGCTTTGTTTTGGGTTTTTTAGTAACAAAATGTGACGGTATTTTTCGTACATCTGTGCAGATGACAAGGGGAAAAATTTACTGGGAAAAAGGATTGAAGAGAGATTTTAAAAAGAGATGGAATTTAAAACAGATTTTTGCAAGTCTTGAGTCAGCCTTCCCCAAACGAACTGACCCTGGCCGCATCAGTATCTGCTGCTGATGTCTAACGTAAAAAAACAAACTCCTGTTTGTCTCCGCAGGATCTCGTCAGGAAAGGGATCCCCCACCACTTCAGGGCCATCGTGTGGCAGCTGCTGTGTAATGCCCAGAACATGCCCATCAAGGATCAGTACTCTGAACTCCTGAAGATGACGTCTCCGTGCGAGAAGCTAATTCGCAGAGACATCGCTCGTACTTATCCTGAACATGAGTTCTTCAAGGAGAAGGACAGTTTAGGCCAGGAAGTACTCTTCAACGTCATGAAGGTATGTCATTTGTGGTCAGATGACAGTCATGTTTGCAGATAACAGCTAATATTTAATGATTTATTGAAGGTAAAGATGTAAGCAGGGCTGAATAAACCCCTGGTGGAACGTGTTCTCGTCTCCTTTCAGGCTTATTCTCTGGTGGACCGGGAGGTCGGGTATTGTCAGGGAAGTGCCTTCATTGTTGGTTTGCTTCTCATGCAGGTAAAATTATGTTCTCACACATGCATGCAGTCCAGTGCCCAGCCAGAAGTCTGTTTAAGAATATTAAAGTTGGATTAATGTGTTTTCCAGATGCCAGAAGAAGAAGCTTTTTGTGTGTTTGTGAAGCTGATGCAAGATTACAGGTTACGCGAACTCTTCAAACCCAGTATGGCTGAACTGGGGCTTTGTATGTACCAGTTTGAGTGCATGATCCAGGTAGATGCATCATACAGTGTTTCCACATCAACATTTCCTAATTAACTCCTCCAGAGTGGTGATTTAATCTGCACGGTTTTCTTTTTCTGCAGGAGCAACTCCCAGAGCTGCACATGCATTTCCAGGCTCAGAGCTTTCACACCTCCATGTACGCCTCCTCCTGGTTCCTCACCATCTTCCTCACCTCCTTCCCTTTACCCATTGCCACCAGGATCTTCGATATCTTTATGTGCGAGGTCAGTTTAAGTGTGACTGTGTTCACAAACAACTTTCTGCTTTGCAGTGTTTGTTTATTGTTTAATTTTGCAGACATATTTGAGCAAATATTCTGGCATTTCTGAGTTTAAATGTTTTTATTTGGTAATTTACAAAAAAAGAAAAAAAAAAGTCAGAGAATTTAGTCAACAATTTAAAGACATTACAATGTTTTAAGGTAATTCAACAGTGCTCCCTGCTGGCAGATATAAGTTACTACAGTCTGTACTGATAATAAGGCGCAGGATTTATTTTAATCCCCGATTTATTTTTAACCAGTTATTTCATTTTTCTTGAGTCAGAAAAACTAAAGTAAACAAAAGATGGAAATAGATAAAAAAAAAAAGATAAATAAAAGACAAAAAATCATATATATATTTAATTTTTACCTTGCAATTTATCTGAAATGCTTAGTCCTGTTGAGAGGACAATTAAGAGCAAGCAGGTCTTGATCACTTTCTTCTTTGTTCAGGGTTTGGAGATCGTTTTCCGCGTGGGGCTGGCCATCCTTCAGATGAACCAGGCAGAGCTCATCCAGCTCGACATGGAGGGAATGTTACAGGTAAACCACCTGCATATAATTCCAGCTCAGATTTAAGCTCCACACATAACGATCGGCTAGAATGATCCCGTTTCTTTGCTCTGCTTAAGCACTTTCAGAAGGTCATCCCACACCAGCTGGACAGTGGACCAGATAAGGTCATCCAGGCTGCATATCAAGTTAAATACAATGCCAAGAAGATGAAGAAGTGAGTCGACTGTCAGATCTGTGTGTCCATGGTGTCCTCATTTGTTCAGTTAAACTCTTAATGTTAAAGGGATAGTACACCCACAGAATGATGTGCCTTCATTTCCTACTCACCCTCATGCTGAGCAAGACTGTGGAGCACTTTTTTAATATCTCAAATGCAGCCAGAGATCGGGGGGGGGGGGGGGGGGGGGGTTGGTTTGAGCGCTGGTAAACTCCATTATATGAAAGTTGGTGAATAATGAAAGCCCCAGATTTCCAGCTGCATTTGATATATTTAAAAAATGCTCCAGACTCTTGTTCAGCATGAGAGTGAGTAGAAAATGAAGCCACATCATTGTGTGGGTGTACTATTCCTTTAAAGTCGTCTCAGTGATGGCTTTGAATGTTTTATATACATGATATTTTTTTTGCAGATTAGAGAAAGAATACACTACAATCAAAACAAAAGAGATGGAGGAACAGGTGGAGATAAAGGTGTGTGCTTTAAATCTGCCTGAAATGGCCTTACATGTGGATTTGTTAGAATATCTGTCTGATGTTCCGTAAATTTTGTTTTTTCAGAGGTTGCGGACAGAGAACAGACTTCTTAAACAGAGGATAGACACACTAGAGAAGGTGAGTGCATCACCGTTTGTCCCACACTCGTACCTGCTCATCAACGTTTCCTTCATTCCTTCAGCCCTGTTCATCTGTTCATCCACGAAAATCTTCCAGTGACCGAGTCTTGTCTTACTAACTCGGCTGTTTGACCGAAGCTGCTCATTTCCATGGCAACCATTGTTGACTTGCATGTTGAGCTTTTTGATATGGATTTAGAGACACTGCTGGATTTGGACTTCCATGTTGTCATAGTGACCATCTCTGTGCTTGGTTTTGCTAAAAAAAACTCATCACATGCCACTAATTGAAGCAGAAACGGAGGATCCAGTCTGGATGTGAAGGAAGCTGCTTTGATGCTTGATGCGAGCTCAGAATGCTGCATGTCGAGTCGCTCTGAAGAGCTCTGCTGTGCCATGGGCTCAGTGCTAACCCGTGCATGAGGACGTAGGGTGTGTGTTTTCAGACTAGTGGGTCACTGCTGTGGTCTGGAAGACTCCGTTATTTAACAGAGGCTTAACACTTGAACTTTTAACTCTCCTGTAGCTGAACCCATGAAAAAGTTTGAATAGAAGGTTACTGTAAATCCTCACTGCTTCACTGCTTGTTTTTGTTCTTCACTCTGTCTGAAACCTGAACGTACCATCAGATAGGGCTGAACGATTGAGAAAAAATCTAGTTGTGATTTTTCTGACAAATATTGTGATTTAATCTGTTCAATTCCAGCTTCTGTTCAGTGTTAATGTAGAATTATAGTTTTAGCATAAGATGTCATCTAAATTGATTTATCTATTGAGGGCAGCGGCGTCCAAATTTTACATTGGACAGCCGAAAATGACTCGGGATGGATGGTTGCGGGCCAAAACTAAAATTTTATGTTGGAGTGTAAGAAATTAAATATGCTTAGCCTATAGTGTAATTGTTCAAAATGAAACCTCATAAAAAGCAATTTGGAAAATGAATAACACTATTCTTTATTGTGTTCATCATTTGTTTTTAGATTTTATTTTGGACAGCATCTTATCATTTATTCTCTGATCATGGGCTCCCATAACTTTTTTAAAAATGTATTTATTTTTTTATTTATTTTGAATCTGATCATAAAAATATAAAAGAAATTTGGATAAAAGATGAAGTGAATTTTAAAAAAAAGATCAACAAAATAGACAGACAAAACATTGGAAAAAAAAAAAAAAAACACAAACCGCTTAATAGCATCAACAACATAAGACGGGAAGATTTGTCTACTTTTCCTCACTTCTCAATTGACCTCATATTTCTCACCTATTTAAGATTAACAATTTAGTCTGAAAATAGAGCAGGCAGAAGTAAAAACTTCTCGAGGCTTGCTCTCTTTAACTAATTTATTTTTTTAAATTGAAAAATGTACAGCTGAGTGAATATACAGTATTCACTGTACTACACACAAGAAGTAAGAAAAAAACCAAAAACACTATACAGTCTTGAGCCAATCAGTAACAAGCGCAGGAAGTCATTCATGTTCCACACAAAGAAAAAACAAAACAAAACACAAAAAAAACAGAGATAGGATGAGACATGATATTTCCATCCTATACCTGTGAAGTTTATCATTTCTAAATAGTTTCTATCTTGTTAACTGTTAAACACGATTTCATTGAATTGCTCAAATTGTTCCATAAATGAACTCCCTGGATTGTCGGGCTGTGAAGCTTTGTGTTTGTTCTCACTGGTTGTTTTTTAAACATACATAATCCCCGTAGGCCGTATCTTCTTTCCCTCACCTGATAGACAAACCACAGCGCTACCCTCTACATAAGGTAGTGCACTGGTAATTTGTGCATTACAATGAGTAAATATTTTTTTTAAAATTCACACTGCTGGGAAAATCATAGCTTTTTTAAAAAGACAATAGGCAGCGGGCCAAAAATAATCACACACGCGCCAACTTTGACCCCAGGCCCCAAAATGGACAGCCCTGTATTAGGGCTTGGTGTTAAGAACCTCATGGTTCAATTTGATTTCGATTCTTTGGGTTGTGATTTGATGTCGATTAGACTCAATATTGATTTAAATGCTTTGATATCGATACAGAGACTGTTGTAGATTTTTTAATATATATTATCTCGCCCATGTGAATGTAGGTAGTATGTCACCTTATATTTTTGGGTAATAAAGCATCTGAAAATAAATGAATATAAATCAAATAGTTGCCATTTTGGTGTTGTATGATCCAACATGGCTTTCGTCCATAAAACGTAAATGACACACACAGCTCCCTTCATTGGTCAGGAGGTGAATCAATTCAGAGGATTTGTCGATTCGCTGTTGAATTGCACAGTATTGTAAATTATTGTGATGCATTGATTAAATGGATAATTTTACCCACCCCTACTATATATGAACGGCTTTATCTTCTAACTTTGAGATATGAACGGCTCTACTTAGGGCTGGGCGATAAACCGAAAATTTACACTGAAATTTACAGTGATAACTGGCGGCATTTTGCCCATGTCACTGTATTCAGTGATTCTATGTTTTAATCAATGAAAAAGAAAAGTGGTCATTTGGGTTTGTTTTTTTTTGTTTATTTTGGCTGTTTAATAGGTCAGCTGTGTTCACATCCCTTTAAGACACTGAGCTTCATGTACCGCCTGTAGTCCCGTGACTCCACCCCAGTCCGTAACGACCTATCGTCCATTTATCGTTGCCGAGGTGAACTGCTCAGTATGTCGCGACATTGATTTTAGGCCATGTCGACCAACTCTAGCTCCACTTGCCACCTGTGAGATGCAACCTGTGGCTCAAACACTGAAGTTTCCTCTTGAACATGTTTATACTTTGTTCTTGTGTTAAAAACTAAACAGCCTGACGTTATTTTCTGATTTACACCCCAGCAGCTCATTTGTTTGCACATGATTTCTGGATCCTACATAAAACTGATCACTCCAACCATGTGGGACAATATGTGGCTTCATCCAGCTGAAAATCAGACAGAAACCTGGGTCTTTAACTTCTCCCAGGGAGGTGCAGCTGCTGAGAATATACGTCCATCATGGACTCACAGCTGAACAAGCTGAATCTACCATCATTTTGGGAATGTCGAAGTGATATGACGACTTAAAATGGATCCAACATTTTTTGTAGGTTTTCTTAACGTCAACATGTTATTAAGAATATTTAGAGCAACTCCGCTCAGTAAAACTGTCTTCACTTCATCCGGATCCTTCACAGGAGGGACAGTTTTCTGTCCTTGGTGGTTTTTGTCACAGTCTCTAGTAGAAACTTAGTTTGTGATGAGGTTTGAATATGTGACCTTACAGCTGAGGGTAGCTGTCATATGATTTTTACATGACTCTCGACAGGAAGGAGGATTGAAGGAGTGGACGCTGCAGTTATGATCAGATGCTGTGTAACATTAATCACACTACTTGCAGTTTGCACATTGCAATGTTTTAAATCACAATTTTGTCTTGGAATAGAGAAATCGTTCAGTCCTACCACCAGCTCTGCTTATTTCTCCATCCTGTCCTGGCTTACTAAACCTTCTCATCTCACCTGCTGCAGTGTTCCTTTTCAGCCTCTGAATTTGGACATTATGTCAGTAAATGTGTGTTTCTAGAGGGAAAATAAACATTGCAGTTCTTCTCTGGAAAAAAAAAAAATCAATTGTTCTTTGTGTGCTGTAACTGTCCCCTGTCTCTACTGTCTCTGTTGATATTTCTGTTTTGTAGGAAAGTGCTTCCTTGGCAGATAGATTGATTCAGGTATTTTCTTCATTTTCTCTTTATCCTTCCCTTTTTTCCCCCCACTGTTTCTTCTGCATTGCATGCTTCTGATTAGCCCAGTGATGGACAGTAATGATGAAACAATCTAATAAGTACAGAACTAATGATTACTGTGTTGAATTAGTGCATGGAAAGCCAAAAACCAGGAGAATTCTGATGACATTAGCTAATGAATTAACATTAATCACAGGATATAGAGTTGCAACAAGCATGACCTATCAGACAACCCATTCCTCTTCCTCTCTGATTCGCCCACCCATTCCACCTTCTCGTCTCACTCTTTGTCGTCCTCACCACCGTCCTCGGTTGCTTGTGTCCAAAGGGACAAGTGACTCGAGCTCAAGAGGCAGAGGAAAACTACCTGGTCAAGCGGGAGCTGGCCACAGTCAAACAGCAGAGCGAGGAGGCCACTGCTCAGCTGGAGCAGGCCGAGAAAACCATCAGGCAGCTTCAGCAGCAGCCACAAGCGGTAAGGAGGGCGGCAGAGTCCTGTTCGGGGAGGATCCGCTGGTCCCAGTCCTGTTGAGGACATAACGAGATCCATGTGGTTAGAACAGGACACTCCCAAATCCCACTTAATAACACTTCCACGTGAACATGAATGTCTAAGACTTAACTCTGGATCACAGAGACGACAAACCCATCAACTACCAGCAACACCAGAACCTGTAGGATCTGGATTTCACTCCACTTAAATGACCGTAGCTTGCTGCATAACAACTTTCTTTGTGAACAAGTTTGATTTAAAAAGGTCCTTAAACCTTCTGCCACCACCACAGTTCCTTATCTGGATCGTGTCCTCCTCCTTTCTCTTCCTGTCTCCTTCTGTCGCTAAAACAGTAGGACACTCGCATCACCACACACACACCTACGACTCTATAAGCTGCTGTTTTCAGCCATCATTCATTTACAACTAATGCATCAGAGGCTGCTCCCACAGTCTGGGAGGCCAGTGACTGAACCACCAATCCTTCCACTGGCAGACAGCTGCACTCCCACAAGTTAACCCTTCAAACTATTTTTTTTGTCTGCCTGATTTTTGTTTTATTTCATTTTTTTGTTTGTTTCCTTCCTCTCTTTTTTTGGGTGGGGTAAAACTACATATAGATGCTTAATCACACTCCAAATCCAGACTTAAGTTTTTCAGGACAGCCTCTGCTGACAGATTATGAGGCTAAAATGATGTGAAATGAATTTACCAATAGATATAGCACCACAAAGACCAACCAAACCAATGAAATAGACTTTGTTACCAGCAGTACTTTGTAGAAAATAACACTGAAATCAACCGTGACCAAGCCTGTGCTCATCTGCTTATCATTCTGTCCAGTCTTGGCTTTAAGTAAAAAAATAAAAATGCCGCTTACACACACAACAGAAACTATTTACTTAATTACACTTTTTCCTCTTGCTGTTTTTTCTTCTTCTTCTTCTGCTATTTACCTACAATCCTCGCAAAACCAACTCCAACTCGTCTGCCTCAGAAATGTCTTCTTGGCTCTATTCCAGCCACAGAGGACCATTATTTTGTTTTTTTCGGTCAGAACTTTCTGCTCACATCTTAATCTTTTGCTGGTTCTGATTGGACATTAATGTTAATTTAAACAAACTGATTGGTAGAAAGTTTGACAGGAAGTGGCCTCATCATCATTTCTTGGTCAAAGAGGTCTCTTTGCATCATAGTGGTGAGAGTGATCTTTATAATTGTGAAAATGCTAAGAAATATAATGATGATATCATGGATCACTCATTGTGGATCTACCATATAAAGTCCAAATCAACTCTACATTTAACGGATGGATTGTAAACCTCCTGGATTATATATAAATGCCTGAAAAAGTGTCAAAATCACCTAAAGGGTAAGCTTTCCATCACAGTTTACACCACAGACTTGCACACTACGGTTCCTGAGAAGCTGTTGATAATATAAGAGATCCTGAAAAGTTTTAAAGGTAAATTAATCAAGACCCACTTAGTCCACAAACACAGAGAACCTGGCCTTTAGACTTGGGATGTGGTGTATCAGCTTCCTTATTCCTGGCAGGAATGTGATGATGGCACCGGAATCCACGCCGTTTCTGATCAGGGTTTCTTTTTCTCACTTTGCACATTGGTTTTGGGGAATTGGAGCACAGTTTTGCCACCACGTTCTGTCTCCTGCATTGTCAAAAATGATTCATGAATATGTTAGCAGCCGTCTCTTCACACTCGGTCCTGATCACAGAATCCTCTCTGTGCATATCTGAGGACTTCACATTTTAATTATTGATGCTGCAGACGATAATGTGCTGCCATTACTGTGTTTTACATAATGTCCTGTCTTGTTTAACAATGAGTGCTCATAAATTATTCATGTGAAGTGAAAGGCAAAGCGCTGAAGATATGGAATTAGCTGCAACTGTGAAATAGCCTGACACGTTTGCAGTGAGGATACTCTGTCAGGTCGTGTGCTGCCATGCCTTACTGTCTTCCCTCACAGTCGTGTCGTTTGGTTGCAGAAGGGACCCACTCGATTCTCTGAGGAGTCCATCATGCAGCTGGAGAGAGAGCTGGTGCAAGCCCGGCTGAAAGAAGCAGAATCCCAGTGTGCACTCAAGGAAATGCAGGATAAGATCCTTGATATGGAGAAGGTAAGATTGTGTCACCTTAATGCAGCACGCAGATGAGGATGTTGCTGTTCGCTGTTACTCTGCATCTCTTTCTTCAGAGGAATTCATCACTACCAGATGACACTAACGTGGCGCGGCTGCAGGAGGAGCTGATCGGGGTGAAACTTCGGGAAGCAGAGGCTCTAACTGGTCTGAAAGAGCTGAGACATCAGGTTCAAGATCTGGAAGAGCACTGGCAGGTGGGCTTAAATATCACAGCCAAAACCAAAATGTTTGAAACCTAAATGTGGAAAAAGCAAAGTATCTGAAACAGAAATGGCTCCAGACCAAAAGGTCTGAAAATCAAAATATCTCAAACTGAAATGTCAAAACAAAATGGCTTCAACTGAAATAACTGAAAACGGCTCCTGAACTAAAATGTTGAGGGAATCACTGCAATCAAGTTTTTTCTGTGTTGTATAATCAGATTTCTGCACCTGTTGACAGCTAGTTTCATTTTGCTTGTTCCATTGGCAGAATTAATTTGCTTATTACAAGTAAAAATATCTTGGCCACTCTTAAAATAAGTTTAAATAAATATATATATTTTTTGCTTATAATAAGCAAAAGAAAAAGTCCACCAATGGAACAAGCAAAATTTTCTTGATAAGATTTCTTGAAATAAGACGCATTGCATTAAAACAAGATCTTATATCTCACTGAAATATTTCTCTTTAGGTAATTTTGTCTTATTTTTAGTATGATGAGATATTTTTACTAGATATGAGAAAAATATACTTGGTAAGATTTGAGTTTTTGCAGTGTAAGCTTGATTTAAAACCGTCCACAGATGAATAGCTGATTATTCAGAGCGTAGAGGCTGCTGTGTTGACTCTGCTGAAATGTATAAACCATGTCTGTAAAACTAAAACACATCAAAGGAAAATGTTCTTGTTTAATAATAAAATGTGACTTTGTCCTCAGCGTCACTTGGCGCGCACTGCCGGGCGCTGGAAGGACAGCTCCAGGAAGAACACCCTGAGCGAGTTACAGGACGAGCTGATGAGCGTGAGGCTGCGGGAAGCCGAGGCCCAGGCAGAGCTGAGGGAGACGCGACAGAGGATGCTGGAGTTGGAGACGCAGGTCAGAACTTTTCCATCCAACCACTCATTTTGAATACCTGCGTATCTCAAGGCAGGGTCGGGGCGGAGCCTATCAGCGGATACTAGTGCCCTGCTCGGGCTTAATATCTGAGTCCAAACTTCTCAGGCCTGAACCTGAATGAAGTCTGTAAGTGTTTTTTTCTCTCCTTAAACCAGGCTGTTAAGATACTGACATTAAAATAGGTTAATTGGGGATCTTGGTGTGATATTGTGCTACATTCATCATACTTTTGATTAAATAATAATAAATAAAGGCAGGAATTGTGAAAGAATAAACAAGCATGTCCAGTTTTTTTAATACTAATGGGTGATAAAGCGTTAAAAACCAAAGAGAATGAGTCCACCCACGTCTCTCTTCGTTGCCTTGAACAGGCAGTGTGCTGCATAAAGAGCTGTGATTCGGTGGCCGAATTTCCCGCGCAGTCCTGCGGATGTGACGTCAGTTGACGCTGCATCCGCGTCCCCGACAGTTTTGATCCAGGAAGAAGACGGTCGCGGTGGATTCAAACACTGTAGGGGATAGTTATGGATTCTTCTGCCGTCAGCAAACCATCCAGATCTACTGAAAGACCGCCTCGAAGTAAAACAACGTTATAGAATCCGTTTGTGCGCGCTTCCGTGTCGGCTTGGCTGGTGGCTGCAGTTACCCGCAGCGCCAGTGGCAGCACTCGCAAGTCTCTTAATCTTGCCTCTAGTTCCTTTAATTTAACTTAATGACTGCATTATCTTAATTAGTGAGAATTGGTGCGTATAGGCGTAGTTATACTACACCTCCGATCTTATCTGAGAACTTTTATGGCATAAGTTGGTATATTTAGTTTCCTTTCAGTTGAACATTAGTTTGTAAAGTGTGAAGCGTTTTGGCTGGTGTTTAATTTATTTCTGATTTTGTTTTTTGAAATGAGTCAGCGATGCAACAGCGCTACATACCTACATACCGCAGCCATAAGATAGAAAACCGACATGGCTAAACCGTATGACAGTGTTTATTATGATAAACATAGCAAAAACTTATCAGAAATATTTTCTTCTTCATCATAATAAAGACAACTACTAGGAGCAGTTGAACTATCAATCAAATAACAAGCAGACAAGCAGCTCGTCTTTCTTGCATGGCGGGGATGTGAGCGGCGGGAGGGGGAGGACGGAAAAGCGGCAGCTGCGTTCAAGTGTTGCCATTTATATTGGTTAAACACAAACACCGCATACATTTCTCTAATAAGCGGGTTTTACAAAAACAAGAGCCCGGCCAGGGCCTGAGGTGATGATGTGGTCATTGGCCTGAAGCCCAGCCGTCGGGCTGTCAGGGCTTGGGGGGCTCCAGTGCAGGGTTCTAGCGGATACCAGGTACACCACAAGGTCCATCACGGCTGAAATTTTACCCTTTTACTGTTTGATACTGTCACTGTGGCCATCTGGAGGGACCTGGTGCTCCTGGACATTTGGTGGGGCCGCTGCCTTGGGGGGGTGGGTGGGTGGCTCAAGGGCTCCCAGGGCCTTGGACCCTGTATTCTGCCTCCGGGGGGGCATCCTTTGCCACCTTCTGGCAAACACATGGTTGTCTCTGTGGTGGGCTGGCTGGGATCTGTGCTCTGGGGAGGCTGCTGGTGTCCTGGGTCCTGGGGGCCCCCTGGTCCTCGTTGGAGCCCCGTTGCGCTAGCATGATCACTGATTACTATTTATACCTGAAATTTTGCCCCCACATTAATTAACCTGCATGCTGATAAAGTCACTGTTCTCATGTGGGATTAATCACTAATAACTACAGTTATGTTAAAGTATTTTTCTTCGTTTTGCTGATGTTTTTGTGATTATTTTTTCCTTTTTTCCAGCTTGTCTGTGTATTTATATGTTCTTGATGACTGTCGGCTTGTGTTTTTCTTGTATATGTTGCAGGTGGTTTTCTGTTGTGTTGTCTGGTTTTTCCCTGTTTAGACTGAACAGTTGATGCCGTTTGCTTTCTTTCTGGTGTATTCTCGTCTTTTTTTGCTTCTTTTCACCTCTGTTTGCTCTCTCCTTTCTTTTGCCTCCACCCCTTTTTTACGTCGAGTATTAATATATAAATTCAGCAACAGACTGATTTATAAATAAAGTTCAGTTTTTGTATCCATAAAGCTCCTCTTGGCAAAACAAATTTGTTCGGCAAAAGAAAAAAAAAATTTAGTGTCACTAAATAATTGTTTCTCCTAAGTGGTTCAACTCAGTCGTGGTATATTTCACTACTTGGTCTTCAACTTGGCCAATAATCTCTTTCCAGTAGTGCGTTTAAGTTTTCAGGATGATAATGTAATAGCATTTTGCCAATTATAGCTCAAGTTCGTTTTATTTATGTAGCACAATTTCTACATCTGCAGATGCCCAAAGTGCTGCACAGACGCACACTAGGTGCCAAAAACAGACACTTCTAAAAAGAAAATAAAAATAAATTATAAAGGTTTAAAAAAATAAAACCAATGAAAGCAATAAAGTACAATAAAATACAATAAGAATATCAGGACCAGTACAGATATTTACTACATGACGAAAAGGGGAAGGCCTGTGCATAGAGGTGATGAGTTACTACATTATTATGTTATGACATTTCCAAAATGTTTTTTCAATGCAGTGATGTAGTTAATTATTATGACATTTTTGGAAAGTTATTGGCTAAATTACATGTAAAATGGAAGAAATACTGACGTTATCAGCTCTAACATACAGCACTTTTCCAAGTGGTGTTTAACAGCAACAGAAAATAAAAACCAGGAAACACCTTGAGACGAAAATGACTTGGAAAGTTTTTGCATTATTGGCAAATATCCCATTATTAGTTGCTGCAGCTATATACTATGAGATTTTATTCTTATCATTGTCATTATTATATATATAAACATGTTATTATTACTGAGCTGTAATTGAATTGTTATTTAAACTCATGGTGTGTTGTGGTAAATCCATTTTTTTAAATAAATGATCTTTCAGTGTGTGTGAGGTGAGAAACCTGTAATGTCACAGAGAAACATTAGAGGGCAGCAGGAAACTGTTTCTAGCCACTGACTTTTTTTCTTGTATTCATCCAGAATCAGATTCACAGCAACCAGCTGCGGCGGGCAGAGCAGGAGAGTCGCTGCCTGCAGGAGCGTGTGCAGAGTCTGACCTCGCAAAACAAAGACCTGCATGTACAGCTGCAGGAGATCAAGCGTAAGCAAGCTGAGATTGAATGCAAGGTACGAACAGCTGTTCTGTACTGCTCACCCCTGTAGCAGCAGTATAAGCACATAACCTGTGAAGGAAAGACTAAAAGATAAGGTTTGAGAATTTATTTGTTTTCTGCAGAGCAAAGAGGAGGTGATGGCCGTCAGGCTGCGGGGAAGCTGACAATATTGCTGCCATGGCAGAGCTTCAGCAGCAGATCTCAGAGCTAGAGATTCAGGTAAAGTCCCGAGTGTTACAAGTGTTTCCTCTACTCCCTCACAAATCAGATTACACATATCAGAACTTTTTCAGCCACAAAAGGAAATGTACCTCACAGCAAATATAGCAGCGACAAAACGACTACAAGATTCCAGTTTTCTGACAGATGATGTTTCTGGATAAACTGACAGGATGAGAACTGTCTGACTCTGATCTCAATTGATGTGTTGCTTTCAGTTGTCAAGGAAACCTTGCTGTCAATCAAACTAACCAACTCCCCAGCAAATCTGGAGGAGTGTGTGCTACGATATGTTGCTTACTCGTTTATCTGGTCATGGATATGTGATCACTCTTAACCTGCCCACACTGCGTTGTTTTAGTGTTTTTATGTCTAGTTTGTTGTATTTATAGCAGGGCTGTCAGCATTAATGTCTTAATCGCAATTAGTTAAAAAGAACCCATAACGTGATTAAATTTTTTTAATCGCATTTCAAATTAAGCCGTTTTGTTGCTTTGACTAACCTGTAGTCAGCCCCTTTGGCCATATTGTGAAGCGGTAAAAAGTGATGGATGAGAACGTACGACCTGAGTTTTAAACTGCCTGTTTCAGATTTCAGAACATTTAAGTCGTGAATTGGCAAAATATGGTCAAATAAAGCACATCTGCCTGACTTCAGACCATCTGGCTTGAAGCAAACTGTAGAAAAAAACTATAGCTCTCTGTGTGCAACCAATGGATTTTTAAACAAATAAGTTAACTAAATTACGTTTTTTGAAAAAAGTTAAAAAAAAAAAAATTTATGTCTTCATTTGATTCCCAATGAAGACTATGGTAAAATACACTAAATTATGGGCTTAGAACTGCCTTGATATGCAAAATAACAGAGTATTACACATGCAATTCAAACCGTGATTAGTCACAGTTAACTATGAAGCTTCTGCGGTTAATCGCAATTAAAAAGAAATATATATATCTCGTTTGACAGCTCTAATTTGTAGTGTATCAGCTGGAAAGAAAGAAACTGAAGCGATTCTAAACCAGTTTCAGATAGCACAAGGGTAGGCATCTCCAGTCCTCGAGGACCGGCATCCTGCAGGTATCAGGAGTTTCCCTGCTGCACACCTTGTGACTCGTGCAGAGCTTGATGTCAAGCTCTGTAAGTGTGTTGCCACCGGGAAACTCTAATACTTGCAGGTAGGGCTGCTGCGATTAGTCGATTAATCAACTAATCGTCGACTATTAAGTTAAGAAGCTTTGTTTTTCCCTCTCAAAATTGTCACTGCACCTTCCTTTACCTTGTCTGTCTTTCTGTCTGGTCAGCTTTTCTTAAATAGTTCATTGACATGAATAAACTCAGCTCAGCTTGCTCGGCTTTTCCCATTAGATTCAGTGAGAAAGTGCCCAAACTTTTGACTGGTACTTTACACATGCTACAATTTTCGCATGATCCGATTAGTCGACTAATCAACAAAATAATCGGTGACTAATTGATTATCAAAATAATCGTTTGTGACAGCCCTACCTGCAGGATGCAGGCCCTCGAGACCGGAGTTGCCCACCCCTGAGCTAGCAGGAGAGAAGGATTCAGTATTTATCCCCAAATACAAAGAAAATGCTGCACAAACAAAAATGCATCTACATTGACTTTCTGACGTATTCACGCCAGCCTTTTTGAGTCGAATCTGTGTCAGTTTGTTCCGAAAGTCCGCTTCATTTGGGGAATTGTGAATGCACAATCGAACTGTGATTCAGAGCAAAGACGCAGACCGTCCACTTCTTCAAGAGGACCAAATACAGGGAGCAGCCTGCAAAGAAAAGTGCATTGTTGGTTCAGTGCATGGCATTGTGGGTAAACGCAACCAAAACTATGTGGCTCTGGTTGGGAGAAATGGCTTGCAGTCAGACGTGGAAGAACTCGGTAAAAGTTCTGCTAGAAATATGATCAACCAAAGACTGCTGGGACCCGATGCTAGCTCCATGTTTAAAACACGCTGTCCTGCATTAACCTGCAGATGAACGAGTCTTCTTCTTCGTCACTTGTCTTGTTTTCTCCATCAGTAATTCTCAATGCAATGCTGAATAATAATGTTGCCCCGCCTTACCCCACCCACCATCACTAAGGGGAGGGACAAACCGGGCATACTGCTGACCCTCACAGTCGTCAGATAATGGGGACAGGCTGATCAATCGGCTTCAGTCTCACCGACACGGTGAGAAAAGTGCCCAAGAACACATCGAGCCGACTCCAGACCTGGATGTACCTTCTGCACATGCGCAAAATATGTCACCACGACAGCAGGCGGCGCTGATCTATATTGTGGCCCCAAAAACCGCAAATGACGGACCATTTCTCGAGACGAAAACACGTAAAAGCTGCTGCTGTTGTTAGCAGAGATCAAGGATGGCTAGCTAAGGTCCCAGTACGATGCCACACTGTGTAAGAGCCTGCATTATGTCCGCTCTTCATCTGGTCTGTTTACCTTCACTTCGGCTCTTCTCGTTTGCTGATCCGCCAGCAAGGTCAAGCCTCCTCTGATATGATTGGTCAGCCCATCACCGACTGAATGACTGGCTGACGCCGATTACACATGTTCAATCGACTGAAAAGAACGTCGACAGTTTTGGCGACGGCTGCAGACGGCCGACGACACAGAACACACCAAACTGACTCACGACCGACTTCAGAAGACTCCATGACGACACCAGACGGCCGAAAATCGCCCGATGTGTCTCTGCCTTAACAGAGCCGAGTCTAGCAGACTATCCTGGTGTGAATGCAGCCTGTTTGTTTGTTTGTGTGTCCACAGGTTCGAATGTAGCAGCTGACTGTTTACTGTTAAACAGGTTAGCTTTAAAGAATGATGTCATTTATTTACTTGTTTACAAATGCCATGGACTAAAGATGTCAAAAAATGTTTTGTGACCAGAAGTCATGATGAGAAAACAGTCAGGTCTACATGGACCCTTAACATTTAGGTCTGGTTTCCTGGCAGTCTTCACATCTTCTATTTAGTTGATGTTAAAAATCAAAAACAAGGTTTAGGATTGATTTGAGTTGTCAGAAAACTTCTCTTCTTCTGTCACATGACTTTTTTTGGAGTCCTTGTTGAACAGATTGCATGTTTTCAAAAGAATGAAGTGACTGGTGATGGTCTTTTAATTTGTCATAAATGAGTAATCGTCTGGCACCATGTGGCTGAGCT
Source organism: Atherinomorus stipes (assembly GCA_023101725.1). Classification (NCBI taxonomy): domain Eukaryota; kingdom Metazoa; phylum Chordata; class Actinopteri; order Atheriniformes; family Atherinidae; genus Atherinomorus; species Atherinomorus stipes. The sequence continues at coordinate 35,441 of JALJCO010000091.1, forward strand.
CTGAACCCACAGAAATACACTTATGTGTCAACATTTAAACAGTATTCATGATTTTGTTCCCTGAAAGACTGTGTACTTGTTAGCTGATCGTACCTGACAAGAGCCGATCAGATGGATCAGATCAGTGGAACATCTGCAAACCGATGAAGATGAATCCTACAGGAATGTTATCTTCTTTCCAGTTGGTATTAGCTGGTGTGTGTTGAGTTTTAAACTTTCTGAACTGATGACTGCTGTCATTGTCCAGATGATGAAGCTTCTCAGACTAAGCAGTGGTTTTACAATCTTGTCTCTGTGGGTCCTGTTTAAGAAGTGAACCGGTCTCTGGTGTTTGTCTGACTTGCTATGAAGCAGCAAGGTAATGTCACCTCTCAGTCAACTGCATGTGAAGGATTATTGTTGCCAGGCGCTTCAGACGAAGCTTCCTGCAACTTTTCTGCAACATTTTTTCTTTTAACTATCATTCCTTGAATGAGATGTCACATTGTGACACCCTGGAAGCACTGATAGCCTCCAACAACTGCTAAGACAAGCTCAGAGATTTGGCTCCTGTTCCCAAAAGCAAGTTATGTTGAAACTCTATGTTAACCCAGAGTTGGCGGGAATTCTGGGCTTTCTGTTCCAGAAAGCGAGCAAAGTCTTACCCCAAGCCTGTTACCATGGTAACTGGCTCTGTGTAGTAAACCTACTTGCTGGCAGGTTCAGCATAAAGACACCCTGAGTTTCTGCCCGTCTCTTCCCACCTGAAGCTGTCAGATGTGGGTTGTCTGCACCAACACAATTTCAGAGATGTAAAAGTTGAATTATTACACAGTGACAGAAAAATAGAGATGATTTTTCATAACTCGAGCATTCGTGATATAGTTTCTTTATCAATATCTTCATCAAAGAGAAATATTTTGCAGTTACTCAGATTTTCCAGCTGTAGCTTACCAACGTGGTGCATCGTGAACATCAGATGACATCACAGCAAGATTTGCACTTTGCGCTGAGATGCTTGTGTTGATTATGATGATGTGTTTTTTAAATGGGAGTTTTCTTTATAACACTGGTAGCAGAACACTTTAAAAAGATAACAGTATATTGAGTAATCGGGAAAGTCCTCACATCTGACATCGTAACTCCAGAAATGTGTGATGGCCTCTCTGGATCTCAGCAGACGTGTCTCTTCACCATCCTCTTCCACCTGTGATGAAGGAGATCAGTCTGCTTCAGTATACACTCCTGAACAAAATCTTAAGACCAAAAAAAAAAGTAGAAGGATTTGCATTAGAGGATCAACATCAGGTTGCAAGTAGAGCTTCAAAATGCAAAAAGAAGAAACAGGACCAAGTGACAAAAAGTAGTAAAGATTAGGCTTTGCATTGAAAACAGCATTCAAACTAACAGACTGTTCACCAGCTGATCTAAAGTTTAAGACCATAGCCTTATAAAATCAAAATCTGCGCAAAAATCGGACTTTCACAACATTTTCTCTTTGCATTTACACTGTCATGATCTGATAGCAAAGGGAAAAAAAACTTCTGCCTTTGACCATGACAGGATTGTTGAACACCATCACTTTAAATGTCTTAAAGATCCTGGGAGTTATGGGATAAAAAAGTCAAGTGGGAGACAAGAAAATTTCTCCTGTGCTGAGCTGATGGATCAAACAGGTCGTCTGTGCTTAAGCGTCCTTACTGATGCCGACTGCAGCCCAATAACAATAAGACGGCATGTCTGAGAGAAAAGGCCACATCTCCTCCCAGACCACAAATGTGCCCGTTTGGACTTTCCATGGGACACTAAAAGGTGGAGTAAAATTTTATTCTCTGAAAAGAAAAAAATTTACCTGAATGTTCCTGATGACTTCCAACATTACTGGCATGACAAGGAGATCCCACACGTTTTCTACCGTCACAGTGAGGGAGGCCTCAGCATGGTCTGCATTTTCCTTCATGGAAAGATGGAGCTTCAGGTTGTACAAGGACTTCAAACTGCTGCTGGCTGTGCCGAGATGTTGGCTAGCTCTTTCAACATGACAACGCTGCACCGTACAACACTCACCAAACTAAGGACTTCTTCCAGGAGAGTAATCATGTCAGTCTTGCATGTTGTCCCGCATGTTCCCCTGATTTAAATCCCTCTGAGAATGTTTGGGGATGGATGGCAAGGGAAGTTTAAAAGTATGAGATGGAGAAAAAAGGAGAGAAGCGGTTGGATGCAAAAAATGGACTGGTTTATTTACATCGTGCAGAGGTGCAAAAAGAAAAAGTGCAAAAAATAGTGAACATTTCAGTTACTGGAGCACCATCAACACTGATAACATGACTGCACAGCTTCAAGCTTTAAATAGGCTGGTCAGCAAATGAAGGCAGCCAATCAGGAAAACCCGAACAGAAGGAAGACATCAACTAATTACACTTGAAGGATACACAAAGGAAGATGCACAAGTTTACAAGAATGGACGTCAATTCCAGACAGTGGATGTCCTCTGTGATGCCATCTTCACATGAAGCAACATTCCTCCTGGAAACGCCAATATGGACCATGCCTGAATGAATGTTTGGAGTCATCGACAAGAATGGCGGAGCTGCTTGTCATGCACACAATACTACTCACTACCAGAGGTGGAAAAAGTACAGAAAAATTCTAATTAAGTAAAGTTATCTTTACTTTGCTAAAAACCTCGAAATTTGAATTCTTAAATATTTTTTAAAGGGGAAAAAGAAAAAAAAGAAAAAAAAGAACTAAAAAAAAAAGACACCATAATAAAAAAAAAAATATTCCAATCCAAAAATCAAGAAAACCCCAACCTGAGGGGGGGGGCCCTAGTCAACGGTCGCCGTAGAATAAGGGGGGGGGGGGGGGAAAGGGGGGGTGTGTAGGAGGGGGGGGGGGTAAATAAAAAATTGTGTTAAATTCTACTCAAGTAAAAGTAAAAGTACCCATCTAAAAATGTAATTGAGTAAATGTAAAAGTACTTAATTTAAAATGTACTCAGAGTTAAAGTTACTTAGTTACTTTCAGTCACTTGCTGTAAGAAAGGATGAGTTAAAAATCCAATCCAAAACTGTTTTTGAGAACCTTTCAAAATAAAAAGCCTAAAATAAAAGCAAATCAAAAATGTTCAGCAAATCCTTACTGACCATTTAAAATCTTGAATTCAGTTGTCTTAATAAACTAATGAGCACAATGACTACTGACTGCAATGAAATAAAGTGTCATGCTCCATTGAATATTCTGCCCACTGAATACTAACAGTGGACAATGTGTCAGCATTTGCATGATGAAGTTGTTGCCTTTTTTGCGTTTGAACACAAAGAGCTTGCTGAGATTTGGCCGAGGATTTCCTCCATATCTTCTACGGGAATTCAACCCTTAGCTCCTCTGTCTCCGTCTCCTGCTCAGCACCATCATCATCAGCCTGAATTGGTTTTATGTTGAACATTGTGGATTGTTTGTGGTATCATCCACTGAAATGAAATCTCACTGATTTTTCTCCTGCAATTCATTTTGTTCTCAGTAATGAGGGCGGGTTCCAAAGTAGTGAAGTAAATTACTCGAGTCAAAATGTACATGAGTAAAAATGAAACTACCTATTTCAAAAACTACTCAAAAATTACATATTACTCACAAAAACTACTCAATGGGCTCTATGCACGACTCCACTACTTCCTGGACTTAAGGTAGCTCCCTTGTTTCCTGTCTGTCATTACTGGACGAACTGATTAACCCAGGTGTGTCTGGCCAGTTACTGAGATCAGGCACACCTGGGTTAATTAGTTCGTCCAGTAATGAAAGACAGGAAACAAAGGAGCTACCTTAAGTTCAGGAAGTAGTGGAGCTGCGCATAGAGCCCATTAAAGTAAGCTGAGTAAATGTAATTAGTAACTTCCACCTCTGCTCACTACTCAGTCCTTTTTTAAACACTGAGTTCAATGTTACGGCTTTTTTTTTTTTTTTGCTACGGTCTTAATCTTTTGATCAGGTGATAAACAGCCTGTTTTAGTTTAACTGCAGGTATCAATACAAACCCTACTTTCTACTTTTTCTCACTTGGTCCTGTTTCTCCGTTCTGCATTTTGAAGCTCTACTTCCAAAGCAAAATGCGAATCCTTGTACTTTTCTTAACTGTATTAAGATTTTGTTCAGGAGTGTATTTTAAACTATTATATGTGGTAAAATCAGAGTATTAGGTACTTGCATTAGCAGTTTTCCACTGTGGTTGGAGTCTCAATTAAATACAAGATACTATCTGCTTTAACATGTACTGGCTGACTCAAAACAGCATTGTTGTGGGTTTAAACTACTAGATGTAAAAAAAAAAAAAGAAAGAAAGAAAGAAAAAAAAAGTAAAAGCCACTGAATATTTAATTTGTATATCAACCAGTGTGAAATAAAAATAGATGTCCAATCATTGAGGCCCGGGCAAAAAATCGATTGAATGAATTAATTAGAATTTTTTTTGGGGGGATTTTTAAAAATAAGTAAATGGAGTTTTTGTGTAATGGTGTATTTTTGGCCACCCGGAGCTTCCAAAAGCGTTAGTTTCATTGCATGGCAAGCGACATCATCATCCTAGCACACACAAAACAGCAGCAGCAAGCAACAATATGGCTACCAATGGGAGTACAAATTGTGACTTAAAACGCAGCTGGGACTTTGATTCCAAGAGGGTGTTTGTTTATTTATTCACCCCAATAATGGAGGTTACATTCGTCTTGTTTTCGATTGATTAAAAGCAAAATTTGTTTTAAGTTGTCTGTCGTTTGTACTGCTTTCCTTCATATGTAGGAGATAAAAATCGGGAAAAAAATCCTAAATCAAATTGAAAAGAAATAAAAAATCTGAGATTTTATTTTTAGGCCATATCACCCAACCCCACAATCACTGTCTAGCACAATACGTTACCTTCTAAAAGATGTTTTTTACTTAGCTTTCAGTTTCCTCCATGTATGTTTTCCCCAGTGGCACTGAAGGTGAATTGAATTAAGATTTTATTTTATACATTAATATTTTAATCCAAATTTAATTCAAACTTTCACATTGAATCAGACTCCTTGGCAGCAGCGTTCCCTATTCTTCTGTCTTTCCTTCCTTCTTTTTTTTTCTCTGAATATTTCTCCATATTGCTCCTAAGCTTGAGTAAATAATCCTCCCACCCATCAGGTGAAATAAGTAGCTTTTTATCAGTGGTTGCCATGGTGAATCCAGGTATCGTCAGTGGTTGCCATGGTGAATCCAGGTATCGTCAGTGGTTGTCATGGTGAATCCAGCTGTCAGGGCTCCATTGATGATGGCTTTTTGTTGTGGTTTTCAACTCTGGGTAAAGATACTCAGAGTTGATTGAACCAAATGAAAGCAGTTGATCTGAAACCGAAAACTCATTTGCTCCGCTCAGAGTCGGTTTCTTTTCAAGTTAGTTGAACCTCCTTTCTGGAACAAGCCCCTGAGGGTCCTCGGTAACTGTTGACGGCTCCAAGACTAATTTATCACATTTATCACTGAGACAGATAACAGTTCAGATGCTAGCACAAATGTATTTATAGTTTATTTTAAGTAGTTTTCTTTGGTTAATCAGCGACAGTAAAACTCTTGCTGGGAAGATAATGAGTAATTACGTAAAGTCTGTAAACACAACATCAACATGTTTGATTTAATGTTTTTGTGTTTGTTGTCAAACCAAACACTTTGATTATCTGATCAACCAGCATGGAGAGGGCTGTGACTTCAGCTGCTGGTTCAGATGTTTCATGAGGTCTAAACTGAAGGCCCAAACTATTTATAAGTATGACACCCACAAGAAAAATGTAAAAAAAAAAAAAAAAAAAAAAACACCACCTCTTCGTTTTCCTCCTTCGCAGTTGCACCATGTGGTCTGAGGTTTGGTTACTAAGTGGTGGAGCAAAAACATGCAGCACCTAAAATTCGCTACCGCCTTCGTTATTTTCATAACTCTCAGCACAGCACCTCAATATCACAGAAACCTTTAACTTTATTCACATCTTCGTCTTTTTTTTTGTTAACTGCTCTCTGAAGGGCTTTTCCTGTCTGATGTTCAGGTTTTAAATCTCTGTGCATGCTTTGGCTTCTTGGTCTGTGGTTTGGTAATTTCTTCTGTAACTAGTGGGGAAATATTTAAGTTCAGAGAAAATGTTCTGGCTTCCTCTTCAGAAATCTTCACACGGTTGATGGTTTGTAGCTCGGTGTGAAGGTCAGGCTGAGATCAGATGTCACGTTAAACGTCTGCTGAGATTGAAGGAACATTCGGTGTTACGGTGGAAAGTAGTCTAGAGAGGTTTGTTTGGCCGCTGTTAAACTGCATAGCTCCACCGTCTCTTGGCATGATCGGAAGTGGTTTCTCATCTCGAAGCAGAGTTTCTACCAAAGGTGGCATATATGGTTTATTTTGAGGTTTCTAGGACATGTTCAGAGATTTGTGCTAAAAGTTTTAGCTGCTAAAAACAAAAGTTAGTTCCCAAATGTGGGAAATAATGTGTAGTATCATCACCTGGCTGGTTCATTACTGCTACATATATATATATATATATATATATATATATATATTTTCAACCAAGGGGGAAAAAAACTGCTAAGTTTGACTGAAAATTTGGTCATAGCAAAAAGTGAATCATGCATTTTCACACTACTGCTGTGAATTTTCACACTTCCCTCAGAGATGTGTCTGCAGATTCAGAATAACCTGAACGTCATTGTCATAACAATGTTGCTGTGTGTCAAGTGTCAAAATACTTAAAATGTGCTGTTGTCTCAGATTTTGATGTGTTTAAGGATGAATTATTTTCTGAGATGTGATGAGGCTGTATTCTTTTTTTCTTTTTAAATCATAAACTAAGCATAAAGCTGCCCTGAAAGTCAACTATTTTACAAGTACCGGAGTGTTAAAGTCGCTGTAACTAAAGGAAGCAGCAGGGGGACGTGAGGAGCAGAGCTGTGTTGCGTTGGACGTCCATGGCCACAGCCCGACACCTGCTGCTTTACCCAGCTGAACATAAGGAAGTCCCAATAATTGCTACATTTCTGCTAAACCTCAACAACAACCAAGTCTCATCTGTCCTTAAAAAGACGAAGCCCACCGGGACCCTCAAACGTCAGCCCCTCTGCACCACAGGAATGAAAAACCATGTCTGTATTTTGGGATGTTGGTCAGCCAGTGAAGACTCGGCTTCACCCGTTTACCTAAAGTCTTCATGTGGAAGTTTTAGACACTGTTTGTCTGCAAGAGGCTGCAGGTGTCTTCACTGAGGACAATAAACATCACATTGACTGTTTAACTGTTGGAGCTGGCAGCCAGCCTCATCCCCAGAGTCCCGGGGAGGAAATAAAGCACAAATGATGGTGTTTTGTGTTTCCCCACATCTGTCACTCTGGTCACCCACCACACACACAGTTATATTTCCAGCTGAAGAGGATGCCTGCGTGTTTCACTGCTGTCTGCAACAAACACAGCAACAGTCCGTTGTTTATGCCTGTCTGACTCCTGAATGCATCCTCATGTTGTCTGACAGCTGCATCTGATCTCCTTTCAGAAAGAAGAAGGAAAGGTCCAAGGCCAGCTGAACCACACAGACTCCAGCCAGTACATCCGTGATCTCAAAGATCAGATAGCAGAGCTGAAACACGAGGTGAGGTCACACAAACCAGCTCCAAACACTAATCACATTCACTTATGTGCTCTTTTTTTTTGCTGTCAAAATTCAGATTTTATTGCCGCTTGGTCTTTGATTTAGCATTTCACAGCGTTTCTTCAGATTTTGCTTTGAGCTTTTCAGATTAGTAGAAGTGTAAACTACACCCAGAGACTTCCTGTGCGGAGATGACACTGCACAGCTCCTGCAGATACCTTCAGAGATATAACTTGCACAACTTGCCAAACCTCTTACAGTGAAGAGACCAGATATGCTCAAAACATAGAAATACCCCGATATATTTACACAAAGATGTCACCAGTCATAAACATAGCTGACTCGTGAAAGGTGAAAGCATTTCCTTTCAGTCTTCAGCCATTTCCCTTAATTCTACTTTCAGTCCTGTCTAAAAAAAAAAAAAAAAAATGTCATCCTGCAGTTGTCTTCTTGTCTGAACACAGGCCTGCTAGGAATCAGATTAACTCAACTTTCTGCAGTTAGCAAACCTAAAAGTGGAGTGGATCAATAACATCAACACCACCTCCCTCACATGGAGATTAAGATTTTCATTGTGTTACTGGATGTTTTGTCTCCAGTCTGCCATGTTTATTTGATTAAATTAGTTTCCCAGTATCGCTTCAGGGTTCAGATTTCAAGATTTAGGCTTCAGTTTCTCGAATTGAGGATTCTGACTTCAGGGTTTGGAGTTCATTGTTCTGAATTTGGGGTTAAGACTTCAGGGCTCAGTGTTAAAGGGGAACTTCGTTTTTTCTTTCAACCTGGACCCATTTTCTAACATGAAATACGTTCATTTCCTCACCCAGACAGTTTTGGTGTAACTTGAATTCCTTCGGATCCACTCCAGACCAGTGTATGTCCAATATAATAAAAGTGATGGGGCAACCGCGTGCAGCCTCTAAATAAGGCATTATCTGCCACAAACCCCTTCATTTCACCAATGTTTTGTTACGAAACATTAGTAGGACATGATTTCCACCATCACAGGGTGTCGACCTCCAGAGCTGTCAATGATGCAATAGAGTTGCATCATACGTTGACCAGAGCCATAGAAATACAGAGTTGCGACATGCATTGACTTCAATGTAAAAGCGGTCACGTGACTGAAGGAGAATGCCATGCAAACCCCGCGCTGTCATTTCTTACTGCAGAACATGCAGCAGTAATCAGATTACTGACAGAAAACACTAAATAAGCATCAGTGCTGCAGACATGCTGGTAATGAATGCTCTCGGTCCTGCATTTTTAGTGTTTTAGCTTCCCTCTTTTTAATGTTTTATCTGTTTTATACAGTGTCTTTGTGCTGATAAGGTGCTTTAAAATAAAATATATTATTATGATGATTATGATGGGAACAAATTGGATGATGGGAAAAAAAGCTGAAAGAATCTAGTTGTAGTCTTGTAAATAGTGACCCTGCAAGATTCCTAGCCTTTGTAAAATCTCAATCTGAGACTAGAACTGCTTTTAGATGTGAGCTGGTGTGCGATGGTGGTCTTCCAAATCTTTAAAAAGTCCTCTGATGTAAGGCTGGCATAGGTCTATACGTAGCCGGCTGTGGGTTGATGTCTGGAACTGGTGGTGGGGTGAGCAGGCAGGTGGTCATGGTAGGAAGGTGTGGAGGGTGGATGGTAGAAGGGGTTGAATTACTGCAAGGAGTTAATACAAATCAAGTACAGAAGCAGGCCAAGTTTGGTTTTTTTTCTCTAAATTTTGTCCATCAGAGTTTTTTTTAGATATTGACTAATAGGAAGTCCAAGTGCCCACAACCCCATGGCTGACTGGTGTTAGAGGAAGGCTCAACATTTGCATTGAAGGAACTAGAGGCAGGAATTGTGAAAGAATACACATGCAAGTCCAGGTTTTTAATGCTAATGGGTGATGAAGCATTAAAAACCAAAAAGAACGTCTCTCTCCGTTGCTTTGAACAGGCTGTGTGCTGCATGATGGGCTGCGATTCGGTGGCCAAATTTCTCGCGCTGTCCTGCGGACGTGCCGTTAATTGACGAAGTTTTGTAGGGGCCTCCAAATGTCCAGAAAGAAAAAGTAATACAACCTAAGATTACCCATAATGCACCTTGAAAACTAGTGAGCTTCGATGGTCCCTAGATGGGTCAATATAGACCACAAAGCATTGCGGGCAGGAGCTTTGAATGGCACAAGGTGACAAACACACGAGTGGCGGGAAAATAAAAAAACAAAGAAGGGAATAAAATATTTTTACATAAAATTATGGATTTAATTTGGGGTGACATCTTCCTTTTTGTGGTTTTCGTGGTTTCCGCTCTGGTTTCTGCGTTAACAGCTGGTAATTACGCGATTGTTTAATCCACGTGCGCAGCTGTTGACTACAACACGCTCTGTTGTGGAGCGAGCCATCGGCGCTTGGATGAATGATGTCATTCACCGCTGCAGCAACGTGCCGTCACTTCTGCTCATCTGTGATTTAGGGGGAGTGGGATTTATACAGGGGAAATTTTTTTGCATCTTTTGTGCATGCATGGTTTTGTAAATCAAGGTTTTCATGATCTGCTGGTGAATTTTTTTTATTCTGGGTGCTGGGAGGCCAGACACCGGATGGGGTTTGGGGAGGGAAGCGGGTTCAGACTTTTAGTAGAACTGGGCCTTTTGTTCTGTGTGTTGGGTTTTAAACTGGACTCTTAATCTGTTTATTCCAACATGTCTGTCTCTTGCATGGCAGGCTGATACAGGTGAGTGGCTTCACATGTGACTTCCAGAGTTTTCCATCATACGTGTTTTGACCTGCAACTCCGTTGTACCTTGTAATATTAACCCTTATTCTATATTTTTTATTTTTTCACTTTAAGTGTTTTGTATTCACCCTTTTGATTTATTTTGATTAAGAATAAATGTATTAATCTCAGCCATAACGTTGATATTTTTAGTCCAGTCGGTTGTCAGTCATTGTTTAAACTACCTGGAGGAAGAGGACTGAATGTGGGGAGGGCTTTGATGGGGCACAAAAGAGAGCAGATGATAAATTCACTTTATCATCCTGAAGTGTATTTGCAATCATTTATTTATTTAGTTTTTTCTTTCTGTAAAACATTGTTCTCCTTTAGTGTCGAGCAGTCTGATACAATCACCCAGATTGTTTCTACCTGAACATTTAACATTTAAAGACCCACTCCGATGAAAATCATGTTTTTCGTGTTCTTTATATCAGTGATTCTTAACCATGGGGCCGAAGCTCGGGCCTCAAGCGCCACCTAGAGGGCCGCGAAAAAACCTTTCCTTTTCCACATGTGGGCCGCGAGGACCGTAAATTTACACTGTTATTTATGACTGGATGAGCTGCAATGTAGCTTCCCCCCACCTGGTGGCGGTAATTTGCCAGAGTTCAACAAACAAGCAGAAGAAGACACTCAGCTAGCCGCTTGTCTTTAGCAAACGTTGTAAAGAAGAATTAAAACTAAATAATGAAGACAAAAATGGTCCCAAATCGCCCCTAAAGAGGCAAAAATCCAATCCAATTTATTAAATACGGATTAAGTGGAGATAACAAAGCAGAGCTGAGATGTCTGGATGGAGCACCAGCTAACTCTAATGCTAACGTTAATGCTAACGCTAACGGAAGCCCTGAAGCCTGCATCTACAAGCTTCACCTAGAAACAAACATCTAACACTCGTTGGAAAGAAAAGATTTTTAAGAAAAACGGAGAGAAAATCAGCTATTGATGCAGAAAATGTCTGTTATGTTTGGAAGTTCTTTAAAAATTTTAAGTTTAAGTATATAAATTGTTCAATGAAATTTTGGGCTTTAATGGCCTGTCTAAACAAATAAAATACAGGTTTTTACAGATTATTTAAATTGAGCCTTTTTATTTTCAATGTGATCTATTACTGCACCATTTTATTTATTTATTTTTTTTAAAATCAGTTTCCATCAGTTTTTTCTGTTGTCCCTCTTTTTTGTAGTAAAATGTGATGGATTTTATGTTTATAGCCCAATATTGATTTGTTTTTGGCAGAGTCTGATTTTATTCCATGAATTATACGTGTGATATAAATGTGTTTGTGACGGTGTCACAATATATTTTTTATTTTATGTTATTCATGTTTATCACGCCACATTTTACTAGGTTCAGTCTGTTAAAGGCAGGTGGATTTGGTTTAGTTATTAAATAAATAAACCAAAAATGAGATTATTGTACTATTACAGTGTTAAATATAAATGGACCCTGGACCAGTTTGAAATGAAAACTTGGGCCCATCATGAAAAAGGTTGAGAACCCCTGGTTTATATGTTCTTACGGTAAAGGACGTATGCTGAGAAAACTAAACTCAAAATTGTATTTCGACTGCACACAATTCTAAAATCCTTCTTTTAACCCTGGATGGCTTTTCTTTCATCTCTCAAATAGAAAATAATTAATTGAATTAAAGCCTCTTTAAGTGTGTGTGTGTGTGTGTGTGGGGGGGGGGGGGGGGGGGGGGCTTTTATTGACTTTTATTATGGTGTGTTTTATTATGTTGTCATGTCATTCCCTCCACATAAAACGTGCTCCGGGGGGGCATATTTGAGAAATCCTTGAATCTCTTGTGGAAACCAATATGGCTGCTAGAACGGCTGCTACCACAGAGCACTTCCAATACCACGAAGCTCCTCCCCCTCCCCTGCCAAGCTCCGCCCCACCGGTGCATGAGAGTGTTGTGATGAGGGGAGTGGGCGTCGGAAACAGCAGGAGGCATCTTAAAGGGACAGCAGTGAATTTTTAAGCCGTTAGATACACACATGGAGTGATGTCACATTTCTTTAGGTTGTTTTTGTATGTTTACTGTGTTTTCAAAGCTACTGAAGGTAACACAGTTATTCGGTTGTGCCATAAAAGTGAATTATGTACCTGATAATGACATGAAACCCCCTCTTCAACACATTCATTTAATTTCCAGGTTGCAAAGTCATTGGGGGCTTGACTCAGTTTTATGAGAGTACAGTCATCCTCAAAATTATTCATACCCTCCCATTAAAAAAGGAAAAAACCGCCAGTGAAATAGGTTGAAATTAGCACAAGTAACAATAAATAAAAATTCTATGAAATTCATTACATTGATTTTGAATTGTGGTTCAACAGAAATATAAAAAATAAACACACAAAAAAATAAAACAAGCAAACGAGCATGATGGGACTCCTACGCTAAAATTTTGTCCACAGTACACTATTCATGAGCAAGGTGCTTTAATTTGCCTGTTTTTGATGTTTTTGTTTTTTTTATCACTATTATTTTCAGCCAAAATTCAAAAGCAATATCTTATTTCACTAAATTATAATTTTGTAAATTTTTTATTTATTATTAGTTTCTTTAGTTTCTTGTTATTTGAATTACTATTGTGAATTTATCCTTTTCTTTAATTGGAGGGTATGAATAATTTTGAGGAAGAGTGTATCTGTATTTCATTGGTATAAACCAAGATTTTGCTCCTTGTTGGACATCAGTCAGCAGTTAGAAAACATGGAGCTCATCAAACTTTATGGTGGCGGTTGAAGGTGTGGGGGGGTCTTTTCCCTGATTCCCCCTGTAGGCAGAACACAGACCTCATAGTTTTATATTACTTCTGTCTCAGGTTTAAACAGAAATGGACCAAGCGGGAACATTTCAGCAAGGCTCTGTAAGGCAGCAACACCACATGTGCACATCAGACTGGTTTTCCATGAGTGGTTCTGCTCAGATTGCATGTACACTTCATAAAATCAAATCAATAAACTTTTTTATGTCTTCTGTAAGTTTTGCTCTGAGGGTTTAATCAGGTAAAGAGGAGAAAACTGAATCCTCTAACGTGCAGCGAGGAACAGATTCACATTGAGTTCTGGTTTTTAACTACTTCCTGTCAAAGGTGTGAAAGCCTCATCATCGTGTTGCTGTGAAAGATGTTCACCGCTGTCACAGATCACTTCCCCCACCTCACAAATAAGTTTAACCAGTTAACGGAGCAGTGGCGTCCTAACATGTCTCGTCTCCTCTCAGATTTGCTGCCTGAAAGGACAGAGGAGCGCCACCACTCTCTCCACCTTTGATGGGATCCATATTGTAAATCACTACGAGGGTGTCGGTGGGTCCTGCCAGTCTTCGGACGACGACGAAGTTAAAGAAGCGGACCTCCAGGCCCCCCAGCAGCGAAGTGGCAAACTGCACCCGACACTCGGGGACACGGACAGTGAGGATGAGGAGGATGATGGAGAGGCCCTGCGGCTCTCTGTGCCTCAGAGCAGCAGCCACAAGTCCACCACCGTTTGACCAGAGTCTGGTTGAAGGAGCTGGGATGGAGGGGCTGCAATGGGGGGGGGGGGGGGCTGGGATGGAGGTTTTCCCGGCAGACATCTTTATTAGCAGTTTTGAATTTCAAACCAGAAATGCATCATTTCATATCACACTCTAGTTTCTATGTTAACTCCTTGTTGGACATCAGTCAGCAGTTAGAAAACATGGAGCTCATCAAACTTTATGGTGGCGGTTGAAGGTGTGGGGGGGTCTTTTCCCTGATTCCCCCCGTAGGCAGAACACAGACCTCATAGTTTTATATTTTAAAAGCATTTTAAAGCATCAGTGGATGAGTTATCACTAAGTTTCCATCACACCCAGACAGAGTCATGTGTGTGCATGTTGGTCAAAGACTGGTATCAAAGCTGCTTCTGTCTGTTTAGCTAACTTTATCATTGTTGTACCACATGGTCCGCAGGTGTGTAAATATGTAAATGTGTTGATTTTTCTTTCTCGTTATTCTTCGTTGAAATCTGTTCCCATTACTGCAAATATGTTTAGGTTCATTGTGAAAAAAAGGGATGTAATTTATAAATGAAAAAAAAAAAAACACATTAAAAACCTGTTTTTAGTGCCTCCAAAAGTAAAGATTTCTGTCTTCTGACCAGACTTCAATGCTGGATAATGGTATGAGGAAGATGAATCTGAGATGAAGTTTAACTAAAACCAACATCATGTTCCCATGTGGAATAATGGATTTATGTGAAATTCTGCAAACTTGTCAATGGAAGACTGAATTTGACATAAAGACGCAGTTAAATGGGGAGGAAGATGTTTTAAACACACGTGGTAAGACAATGGGCAGGAGGAAATACGGGAGACTGGTGTGTGCGATGAATAAAAATAAAAAGATAAATCTTTTGTGTGAAGTGTCAGATGACTGAGCTTCTGTGAGATGTTTGATCTTGATACTGCCTTCCTTAAAGCTTTCAGGAAGTGATTTCTCGCGGTTTTCAGAACTGAGCCTCAACTAAGCTCATTTCATGCTCAAAACCACATTCACAGCGGCACCGAAATATTAACCACGTCCGAAACGTCACCCAGGTCTGTATGCATCCAAAATGTTCATCAAGACTTAAAAGAAAACCATTCAGATTCATAAAAACTTGATTAAGTTTAAGGTTTGTGTCGCTGCAGTGTTCATTCAGAACTGGATCCGGTTATAAAATTAAGCGCTAGAAACGTGTTTATTTTGACCTTAAGCTCCGTTTTAGTTTATTTCATTCAGATCGCTGAGCGTGTGTGATGGGGAAAATCTGTGTTTTAACTTTTAGGTCCTTTTAAGGCCGAGTTTAACCGGAGAAAATTAAAACGGCAAGCTAATAGTGGTGTAATAATTATATTTCATTTAAATAATATACATTAAAATGAAAATTTCACGATTTAATCGTTGTGATGCGGAATCAGGTCATTGTTTAGGCTTAGGCTATATGAACCATTTCGATTAATATGATATATTTTACATTATTTTTACTGTGTTAATGTCCCGGACTTGATGTCTTATCAGTCGAAGCAAGTGAACGCGTCTGTGGGGAGGACCCTGCTCATCTCCACCGAACCGGTGACCAGATGCTGAAGCTGAGGCACGCGGCCTTTTGATTTCCTGCCCTGGAACCGATAAGATACATGTAATCATCAAATTATAGATTAGGCTATCGTCTAAAGATGTGAGAACAGTTTGGTCAGAACCGAACCGAGAAATACTTTATGATCTTTCTTGTTTGTTTTCCTTTCCCTGGAGACAAATTATGGAAAATATTCGTTATAATCTGAACTTTACCAAAGTAAATCTCGGATGTCCAGGTGTCATTTAATGCAGCATGCAAGATAGGGCTACTGTAGCATTCACTGACACTATATGATGTTAGACATCAACAACATGTTCTAAGATCGTAATGCAGCATCTGTACTGCATAATCTCAACAACTGTCTCCATGGTAATAATGTGTGTTTACATCTGTAGAAGAGGATCCAAACGTCATAAAACCACCAAATGATGACTGAAGTTAACAGACGATGATGATGCAGGAACTGATGATTCAATTTTTTCTGGTTATCAATGAAATGGAAATGTTTGTTTTTAGTCACAGCTGCATGATGAAAGATCATCCTCAGTAAACAAAGGTTGATACATTTTTCCCAATGTAGTTTTCATTTTAGGCATATATATATATATATATATATATATATATATATATATAGGCTGTATATAAATTGTGTGTGTGTGTGGCCTACAAAAAGGGCTAACTGATTTATTGGACCGGCTTTCACGGAACAGGGGCTGTGATTTCTGATCCTGTGCGTCGTCAAGCTGATAAGTCATTCTGTTTATATGTCCCGAATACAACTTAAAACAAAAAACAAATACACACTTCAAACTGTCCCTGCAGGCAGCCAAAAACTGACTCGCATACTTGAGACAAAAGTCCACAAACTTGTGAGTGACGCATCCGGATTTATTGGGCTTCGTGTGTTTTTCGGTGAAAGTTACTTAACACGCTCTGAACCAGCCTGCAGGCGCAGAGCTGGTTAATCTATAGCCTACTTCACTGGGGACCGCTTCATATTTTCCCCACCCCTTTATTTTACCACTACGTAGAAAGCGCCCTGGGGGGGGGGGGGGTGCCTCTGCGCTTCCTCCCTCCTCTCACAGGCTGAGGAAGACTCAGATAACGCGTGTCTTACCCCATCTATTCGGCCCGGGCTTCAATCTGACCCGGGCCCCCCAGCTGCAGGGGCCAACACGCCAGAGAAAACGGACTTTAAAGTTCTGTATTCATGGTTTAAATCCAGTCACGTGCGGCTGTTTCTTGGATTTTTTTTATAAGTAAAAATGACCATAATCACACCGCTGTGAAAGAGCCGACTCAGCCAGTTTTCTGTACCTGCAGCGCGTGCTTCAAGCATCGCAGTGAGTTTGGAGGAGGGGGTCACGGACACCTGCCCTGGCGACACCTGGCAAACGGAATGAACAGCGTGCGCATGCTCCGTGGTCAGCTTTAAACCTGTTAAAGCACTTGGGAGCCTCATCAGTGAAGCTTGGATCTTTGAGCGAGCAGCAGGACGGACTCCTCCCCGCAGCTGGATCACCTCCAGCCCGCCCTCCCTCCACCATGCCCCGCTCCTTCTTGGTGAAGAGTAAGAAGGCGCACAGCTACCACCTACCCCGAGGTCTGCAGGACGACTACAGCAGGCTGGACACCATTCTGGCGCAAATTTGCTCAGGTATTCAAAGAGTCTTTCTATTCACTGGACAAAACGTTTGCGCATATTCCAGTAGATAAAAGCCCGTTTCAAAGGCTAAAATATATTTTTGACGGCAGAAAATGTATAAAAAATTATTTGTGAGACTCAAAGTGAAACTTCAGGATGGTTTTCAGGAAAGGCCCGAAAACTTTTTTAAAAATCGATTTAAATATTTGGAATAATTATTTTTAAATTTTATGATGATAAATTTAGCTTGTTTTTATTCTGTAACCTGATACTGGAGCACTGTGAATAAGGTTTACAGATATTAACGAGTAAAGATTTAAACCTTATTGTTGTTGTAGGCTAACCTAAATGGTCAACAGCGATAGGCCATTAAAAATAATTTATCCCAAAACATCAGTCATAAGTCCTAAAGCTGCTGCCTGTGTCCCGTCAGAGGAGGAGAAGCTCCCGGAGGAGGATACCGACGTGTCGGTGGACAGGTACGGCCTCTCTCCGGACTCCCTGCCGGAGCACACTGCGGATTTTTTCCCGACATCTCCGCTGAGCTGCTCCGGCAGCTTGTGTGGCCGTTCCCCGGACTACGAGGACTTCTGGAGGCCTCCGTCTCCCTCTGCGTCCACAGGTCAGTAACTCAGCGCACCTGCTGCGTGTCTGGATGCATACAAGTTAAATGAGTCGCAAAGGAGACAAAAGTGAAACTGCATGTGTGTTTTTTTTTTTTCGCCATTAAACTATTTTACAAACTGTTCTGAATTAAAACGATCAGAAATGTGTGCCGTGTTTATTATCTGTGTGATGCCTTAAAACATTTCCGTTAAAATGTCTATACGAAGTTGGATTTATTGATTCGTAATAAATATTCCTGGACACTTAATGACTCCACATATTAGCTCTCTGTGGCCCTGTGGGGCCCCAGAGACGCCTCTAGTCGGTCATGTCGATGTTTTCATTAAAATTTAATGTTTTACTCTCCAGTTGACTCCGAGAAGTCCTTGTCTCCTCTGGTGGATGAGACGCAGCCCTTCACCGTTCCCTTCCGGCCCTACGCCTGGACCAGCTACCCGGGGACAGGGCTAAGGGCCGTGGAGCCGCAGAACCACCATCCTGACAGGGAGGTGGAGAGATGCCCGGCGCCGATGTCGCTCTACGTGGACAGGAGCGGCCTTCCTGCCTTGTTCGCAGACCGGGCTCTGGGAGAGGAGTCTTACGGGGACTACAGGAGACATGCCGCTACCTTGCTGCTCCCTGAAGCGGGTCTGTACCAACATCCAGCCGCTGGGAAGACCCAGCCGGACCTCATCTGCTCCCGTCTCATTCTGAACGGCGCTTATAAATGTGTGAAGTGCAGTAAGGTGAGCATAACGCACACGTTCAGCCCTATAACAACAACAACAACAAGAATAATAATAATAACAAATTTCCAAAATGAGTCTCTGAATTTTGTGATTGAGAATTTTCTGCTCATCAGGTGTTTTCCACTCCGCACGGTTTGGAAGTCCACGTCCGCAGGTCGCACAGCGGCACCAGGCCTTTTGCGTGTGAAATCTGCGGCAAAACCTTCGGACACGCAGTCAGTCTGGAACAACACAAAGCTGTACACTCTCAGGTGAGTTGCATTAAACCACATCCCGACGTTTTCTTTCTTTCTTTCTTTCTTTCTTTCTTTCTTTCTTTCTTTCTCTTTCTTTCTTTCTTTCTTTCTTTCTTTCTTTCTTTCTTGCTTTCCTTCTTTCATTCTTTCCTTCTTTCTTTCTTTCTTTCTTTCTTGCTTGCTTGCTTGCTTGCTTGCTTGCTTACTCACTTACTTACTTACTTACTTACTAAAATCAAACTTGATGTTTCAGGAGCGAAGTTTCGACTGCAAAATCTGCGGTAAAAGTTTCAAGCGCTCGTCCACGCTGTCCACTCACCTGCTCATTCACTCGGACACGCGACCGTACCCGTGCCAGTTCTGCGGCAAAAGGTTCCACCAGAAATCTGACATGAAGAAGCACACTTTCATCCATACAGGTGAGAAAGCCGAACCAACCGAGCCGAAATGAACCAGATAGAAATCTGAATGAATCTGAATTTGATTTTCCAGGTGAGAAGCCGCACAAATGTCAGGTGTGCGGAAAGGCGTTCAGTCAGAGCTCCAACCTCATCACGCACAGCAGGAAACACACCGGATACAAACCTTTCGGCTGTGACCTCTGCGGGAAAGGTTTCCAGAGGAAGGTGGATCTGCGCAGACACAAAGAGACGCAACACGGACTGAAATGACGCAGAAAAACCCGCAATCAGCTTCTGTTATTAGCTGTTTTCGGGCCTTCAGAGTTGAAACAAGAAACATCCACACAAAAAAGAGGAAAAACTTTGATCCATTTTGTTTTATCAATGTATGAAAATATATTTAATAAGATTTTTTTTTTCTAAACGGCCGAAAGAAGAAGAAATCTGTCCGCGACACTAAACATCACTGCTGAATGGCCCGCAGTGAAAGATAAGCTGTTCTTTCAAGAAGAAAACAAATATTTTTGTGTAACAACAAATTAAAGAGATAAAATCGGACATCTTCAGGGAAAACGTGTTTTGTTTTCAGCTGTGGGATGCGGGCAAAACAGCCTGCAGCGGGATTTAACACACTCCTTCTGTTTTGCACATTGTCAGAATTTTATCATTTCCAAAATACAAACGAATTTTGGACTAAAAACAATCAAATCCAAGAGCTGAATGATCTGAGGTCAGTTTTCTTCCATTCTACTGTAAACATATAGTCTGTTACGAGAAACTCAGATTGTCTCTGGATAAATAAAATGTTGAATAAATTAATGTTTTGAAGTTGAATAAATAGAAACAAGATGATGCTGTAAAAATGGTGATGGCGATGGTGTGTGTGTGTTTGTGTGTGTGTGGGGGGGGGTGTTAAAGGTATAATCCGATGTTTCCTCTGATGTTCAAAAACATCCGATTAGAAAATGTTCCTTGGATGACACTTTCTGTTGAGCAGACCGATCAAGTGTCCAGTCATTTTTATTTGATTGATCAATATAGACACCAAAACACAAAACGTTTATAAAAGATAAGAAATACAGTCATGTCATTTTCATTTTCCATCATACAAACCAAAAATGTCCGTTTCTCTTGTTCAGTTTTCTTCTCTTCTTGAAATATTTTAATTAATTAAAAATAAAAAACTTTAGAAAGATCAAAATAAACATAATCTCGTGTCTTCTTGATGATCTCTGTGTCCAGATTTGGTGGGAAGAAACCAGTGCTCCGGAAAAAAAATCTTTGGTTAATACTGATCTCATATCAGCAATAACACCTTTCACAGTTTCAGTGTATAGACAACATCTTCTAGACAAAAAATACACTTTACCTGTTAGAATGATGATAGATGATGGCGATGAAGGATTTATAATTCATGTTGGTGTCATGTGACTGCTCTCTAGTTACTGGTCATAAAACCATACAAGCAGCCGCTACAGAGAAGTCGATGGTCTGACATTATTTTAGCTAAACTACCTCCACACCAAGGCTGCTCCATCTGGCAGTCATCTCAGTGACATGAACCTGAACATCCGTGAGCTCTTCCTCCATTCTGGTTTTTCCATCTGACAGTCTCAAACACACAGCTCGATTGGGGTCAGTTCTTGATCGGTCCACTCCAGTTCAGTCCAGACCGGTTCAGATTTAGTTTTATAAAACTGTCCCTCTTTTTTTTTCTTTTGTTTTTTAAAGGAAAGAAGTTATTACTGTTGTCAGATATGATTCTAGGATGAGAGGTTTAGGAGTGCTGAGCATCCAGACAGGTATTCGGCCAGACAAGTTCAATCAAATGGTTTTCTCCAGTTTAACACAGTTTCATTCCCACATGTGTGAAAGATAAAGAAAACACTATCTGGGAAAGTCTGTGACCGATTATTAAGAGAGAAGCTGTGATAGAAGCTGATTTCCAGCATGTTGCTGCCTTGTTACAACATTGAACCAGATCCACCAAAACCCACTTTTCTTCCCTTATTGACAAAGTTTTTGATCATTTTTTAGCCTTAGATTGAAGTTTGTTTTTTTTTTTTTTTTTTTTTTTTTATCATCCAGCGTCCAGAAACAAAGTTAGTACTGCTGCTATTTAAAAAATCCCAGTCCAGCTTTACCTGGATGAGAGAAACTTATTTTGGGCATGCAGGTGTTGTGTCCAAGCGGTGAACCAGATCCATCACAACCCCATTTTTCCTCCTCATTTGGAGATTCTGACAGTTTTCCAAACTTACATTTATAATATTTATCATAAAGAAATTAGTCTGTTACTGTTGCTATCTGGAATATGCCATGGGGACGGGATCAAACCATTTTGAGGGGTGGGGGTTGCTGTATTTTTGTTGTGAAAATAGCCCATTACAATTCAACAAAGTACAGGATGGTTTTTTATAGCTAACTTTCAAGTCTATTTTTTTAAAGCAAAAAAAGTTAAATATGTATTTTTTATCTCAAATTTTAGGTGTACTGGGGTTGAAAAATGTGCTACAACAACCTGTATTTATTATTATTATTATTATTATTATTATTATTATTATTATTATTATTATTTCATGGGTCCAGTCTGAGTTCGCTGTGAGCTCAGTTTTGATGTTCCATCATGTTGCTGCTGTGATTGCGAAGCTGCTGTTTGTTTTCTGTTTGGACCTTAAACAATCTGAACTGATCTGACAGTTAACCAAATGTCGTCACCCTCATCACTGCTCTCCCTGTGTTTGGAGGTTAAAAACAGTTTTTGGCAGAAACATCATCACAGCTGTGATCCTGCGGAACAAACCCTTTGTAGAAATAAAAACAAAACAAAACAAAACAAAAATAAAATAGGCTACAATAGAAAATACTTTCAATATGAAAGGTTTTGCTAAAACGTTTTTGGGTAGAAAACGAACGGAAAGACACAAAAAAAAACAATCACTCGTCTCTCAACATTGATTGAAATCACAAACTCACAAGGATTTTTTCATGCTTCACTTGCCGTACAACATCCAGTCCTGCGAAAATGCTGAATATTTTAAATCCCAAGATGAGCGAGTGAGTGGAGAAGAGCCTGAACTAGAACAGGAAATGTATTCATTTAATGAAGTTGTGGAAAAAGGTCGCTTCATTAATGCTCTTTAAACACAAATAGGCCTAAATCTAGGAGAGAGAAAAAAAAATCAGATTACTGGGAATAACACACATGAAAAGAGAAAGTTCAGGTTGACAGAGTTTGAGTCGATGAGAGATTATAGTTGAAATAAAGCTGAGCTTGTGTGTCCCGGGAGCTTCAAGCTTCCACCACGACCAGTTGGAGGTTTTCATAACTTCTGGGCCCATTTCTGACAGGAATTTTGTCCATGATTCCCTCTAGGAACCATAGGTTCAATCTCAGGAAGAAGCTTCCCAAGCAAAACTCCAAAAGCCATTAGGCTGGCCAGATTTCCTCCAAGGGCATGGGTGGATTTTTAAAGCATTACCCCACCGCCTCGAGGCATATCAAATATGAATAGAAAACGGCTGGATCGATTTGAGAAGGCGAGTAATCAGAATGATGCAGTCTGAGGATCAGACCCGGACTTGCACGTGGCCAGACGTGCACAGCTGAGAAACGGGAACAACGCGTTTCTGTGAAAAATGAACGCACACGCGGAGGTTGAATACACTTATTTTCCTTCACATAGCTGTGTAATTTTAAGTTCAGGCTCTGCGTTTCGGTGGTTTTGGTTGATGAAATATTAATCTGAGTTTAAATGTGAATGATAAAGGAGCGATTTAAGAGATCCACTTTCGTGTTTGATTTATTTTTCCATTTTATTTATTTATTTTAAGCAACATGAATTCTCAAACTGGCTTCAATAAAGACATTCACTGAAATCTAGTAAAACCGGCGCGTTTCTGACTGGGTTTACAGTCAGCACCACGAATTAAGCTGAAATTAAACGTTATAAAGATTTAAAAAAAAAAAACAGACATAATGATGGGCTAGACACTAGACCAGATTAAATCTGTGACATGAGAGAGAGAGAGAGAGAGAGAAAGAAAGAAAGAAAGAGAGAAAGAAAGAAAGAAAGAAAGAAAGAAAGAAAAAGAAAGAAAGAAAGAAAAGAAAGAAAGAAAGAAAGAAAGAAAGAAAGAAAGAAAGAAAGAAAGAAAGAAAGAAAGAAAGAAAGAGAAAGAAAGAAAGAAATGACAGGTGGGCTAATCTCATTGATTTGAGCACGTAGTCGGTTTAATCTGAAAGAAGACAGAGAGATGTGATTATTCCCCTGAGGGTGAAGCAGTTCTGTGTATATTGTAATAATAACACAGTATTTGCTTTCACGCTCAGTTCAGCAGATTTCACACAGGTCTGACAGGCTGTAAAATCAGATAACCTGACGCAGAATGTCTGTTGAGAAGCTTTAGAGAAAAAGCAGTGATTAATGTCAGTAAACAAAGATGACAGACAGAAGACGGGGCTGATTCCAGGCTTGGTTTGGGAAACTTTCTGCATCAGAGACACTTCCCTGCCTCCTGGTCGCTGACACGCCAGCCGAGCTGGGACAGAAGCTGGGCTCATATAGGACACGACTCTTTTGTTGCTCAGGCTTATTCATTATTCACCTGATGTGAAAAACAGACTGAAACCAACTGTACAGCTGTCATCAAGAAACAAGGCGGAGACACAAATTATTCATGACGCTGCAAAGAAAAGGAAGAGAGGAAAATAATAACAAGAGTTATCATGGAGGCAGCTGACAGCCTGAACACGTGCAGGGAGGCTACCAAAGCCCCCCCCGGGTTAATAAGTCCACTCCTGGGGGGGCCATGCCAATGTTTAAAAAGATTATATTTCCTTTTTTTTTTCCAAAGCAAAAGGTCACACACGCACAGACACCCATCATGACTCTCCTTCCGATAAAAACTGAAGTCATAGCTTGGAATATGGTCATAAAAAAAGAAAAAGGATCTCATTAATTGTGTCCTGATGTCTTTATGAGACCAACTGCACCAAACTAAACAAAGATTGTCTGATTATTCAGAAACAGGCTGCCTGATACTAAAAAATAACCCCGTCATCATGATGGAGGTCTTCAAACTGATTTTAGCCACAAAATAAAACACTACAGATGCTGCAAGTGTTGTTTTCACTTTAACAGTTTAAAGGCTGGTCTCGAGGTGTTTGCGTGAGGCTAAAACCGTACACGCACGCGCACACCACTGACATCAGAAGATGGCGGAAAGTGAATGGGGGTAATTTTTTCCAACTACCTTGAAAGCTTTCCATTAGTGGTTCTGTTCTGGTGGTTTGGGGCCCTGAACAGCGTGAGTCCATGGGGGGCGGTCTGGGTTGTATGGGGGAGGGGGGCTATAGGTTTGATGAAAGGGCAGTAGGTCCGTCAGGCTGCCGCTTATTTAAAGACATGTTTATCCGCTTCGTTTAGCATTACATATCACTCCACTGTTTGGATGTGAGCCGTCACTCAATAGCAGAGAGGCTACTGCCCGCCCCCAACTCACTGCCCCCCTTTATCTGAAGCCACATCTAATATGAAATCATATGATATCCTGGAAGTGACAGTAAAAGGCTGGATGCTTTGCTTTGCAGGTAAAAGACATTTTCTGAACAAAGTGACAAGAACCGGAGCCATGCAGGCTTTTAGTGAACAGATGATGTTCCTGTTCACATAAGTTTCGACCGAGATGAAGATGAGCTCAGAGAAGACTGAGACATGTGAGTTTTCACCTGTTTTTAATGCTACAGCTATTTTATAATGACAGAAACACATCCACTATTCGGAAACACACCAGGAGAGGTATAAAATTCCCAGAACATGAATATGAACCAAATCTGAGTCTTCCAGTTACACAAAAATGTGTTTATTTTGCTGAAATCAAATTTATTTGCTTTTAAACTTGATCCCCTCTCAGGTCTATACCCTATAGTTTAAACTCATTTTAAGGGGTAGAAGTAATTCACTGCGTCCTGTTAAATTCAGACTTTATCAACAGTTCTCGTGCATACTTTTCTTAGTTTAACCTTGGAATGGTCAAATGCTGCGTTCCATTTCAACTCGGAAGTCGGAAATTCCCAGTTCCGAGTAGGAAGTTTCAACTGGAACGCCCCCTGAAGTCAGATTTCCCACTCGGAAAGTCAGACAACTCTCGCAGCTCCGAGTTCAGATTTAAAGATTACGGGGAAGCAGCTGTAGTGAAATTCACATTTTTCATGTCGTATATATGAACTACAACGCCAGCTGTGCCAACAATGGCTAATAGCAATAGCCTTAGCAAACACGTTGTTTTGCTAGGTTGCTAACTGGTTTTCCGACCAGAGGTGGAACGCAAGTTGGTCGGGTGTGACGTCACCCCCCAGTTCCCACTTCCCAGTTCCGATGAAAATGGAACACGGCAAAAGTCTCTGGCCATATGCTGCGTTCCATTTTCATCGGAACTGGGAAGTGGGAACTGGGGTGTGACATCACACCCGACCAACTTGCGTTCCAGCTTACTGGTCGGAAAACCAGTTAGCAACCTAGCAAAACAACGTGTTTGCTAAGGCTATTGTTATTAGCCGTTGTTGGCACAGCTGGTGTTGTAGTTCACATATACCACATGAAAAATGTGAATTACACTACAGCAGCTTCCCCGTACATCTGTATAAACCAATACTACGTGTACGACTGATTTATGCAACAAAATATAAGTAAGAAGTGTAAATAAATGTAACATTACAGAAGCTTCTAAAACTGCTAACACTGGGCGCGGCCATCTTTAAATCTGAACTCGGAGCTGCGAGAGTTGTCCGACTTTCCGAGTGGGAAATCCAACTTCAGGGGGGCGTTCCAGTTGAAACTTCCTACTCTGAACTGGGAATTTCCGACTTCCGAGTTCAAATGGAACGCAGCAATAGTCCCGGTTCATCTGGCAGACATTTTCTGCATTGCTTATACCTCTTACTGTTTTCCTTTTCCTTTTATTTCCTCTCCTAAACCTCCTCACGAGAACAACCTTCCCTTCCCATTTCATTGCATCTTCTGTCTTTGGGGCCATAATTCACCCCCCAGTCCTACTTCTTAGCCCTTTCCCTTAATTTTGCGCATTCCTGTGAGGATAGTGGTGTCCCAATTCCTCTTTGCGTGTAGGGGTAGTGTACTGAGGGGTAGGGGGTATGAATCTAGTCCTTGAGAACGAGGGACGTCAGGTGCCGACATGCCGAGAAGGCCAGAGAAAATTAGTCAGAAAACTTAACGTCATCATTTGCATACTGAGTCAAACAACAATGGGAACCTCCAGAGAGCAAGAGGACCCGGAGAAGAAAACCCAAATGTACACGTACAGATTACATGCAGGCTACCCGCGTTAGCTAGGCTAAAATAGTGACGGAAAGCTTGCAAAGGCTATTCGGCAGTTCACAAGAGACAACAGTCACCAATGGCAACTTCTTTTCCTTGTGGTTGTTTTGTTTATTAATCAACCTAAGAATGATGAAAATAAAGAAAAGAGATAGCGACTGTTAACGCCATGTTGCTGCTGGGTGTGCTGTTATGGTGACATGTATGTGCAAACATCCCTACACTGTCACGTGCCCGAACGTAAATGCAGTAAGTCCCAACTCCTGGGCAAGATTACAAAGCACTACCCCTTGTTGCTTTGATCCAACGGCTAGTAAGTGGGGGAACTTTGGGATTGGGCCTTAGGCCCTGTCCCAAAACCCGCACTACCTCCCTTGAGCCCCTAGAATGCACGTTACCGTTAAGGGGCCCCTACCAAAAAGTAGTATATGCAAAAATGATTTTAGTATACGAAATTTTACATTTTAAATAAGACTGTATACTTTCAATTTACTCTTTATGTACTTATCAGAAATAAACTTTACTTAAGTTTACTTGGCATATATTCATAAATAACTAGAAGTATATTTAGCCTATGCTTATTTAAACTTTTTAACAATATGCTTAAATAGTCGTACATTCATAGTACATTTTCACACATACAGGTTTGGCATACTGCAAGATGTACATTCTATCATGTTTTTAAATACTATCTTGTTCGGTGCTATCGCTCTCACACTTTGAAAACCCCCAGTTCATATCATATATATTACATTTAGTCGACTTAAAAGTGTACTTTAGTATACTTAAAAGTGTACTTTCTAAAAGTAAAACTAAGCTTTAAATTTTAGTATGAGTAAACTGACAGTATACCTAGATGATTCCTTTCAGTATATTTGAAAGTGTACTTTTAAATACTTAAAGTGGGCCAATTTAGTCCCAAGAAGTATACTTGTTTGTATACTGCTAGTACATTGATATCAGTGTACTTGGTAAATAAAAGTACACTTGGGGGATATACTTTACTATACTTGAGTATACTTAATGACATGTACTTAAGAAATACTTTTTTTTCGGTAAGGGGGGGTCAAGCACGTAGTATATCCCAATTCTCCAGAGTGGACGTTTGCCCCGCCCCCCTTTGCACCCTCAGTCCACACTTGGGTGAAATCGCACATTACCCACAATTCACACTGCGTGTAGTTTGGTTTCGGACCATAAAGGCAGAAAATGGTGATGTTTGGCGATTGAGCTCCTGTCTGTGGCACAAAAATGTCTTTTCAAATGTAAGTATTGAAATATTTCCATCTTTTACGAAGCTGCATGAAAGCTGTGTGCTGTATACTGTAAATGCTTTATATTGAAGTTTGCCCTGTTACTTGGAAATATACTTCAGAGAGTTATTAAGTTACTGGTAAAAGTAGCTACTGTATATTTATTTTCTAAACCTTATTTTCACAGATAAGCCCCATTGAGACACAACCTCTTTTACAAGGGAGACCTGTTTACCGAACATATGTCTTAATGGACGTGTTTATGGACATTCTGAGCTAAAAACAGTCACAAAGCAGCCAATTTACTCATTACATGTACTTCCAGTTAAAAGGGCTCCACAGTAGTGTGGTGGTTAGCACTACAGCCTCACAGTAAGAAGGTTGCTAGTTCAAGCCCCGGCTGGAGAGCGGGGTTCAAACAATTCCAACCACAGCATTCCAAGTTGTACTCCACACAAACTCCTGTGTGGAGTTTGCATGTTCTCCCTGTGTATGTGTGGGTTCTCTCCAGGTACTCCAGCTTCCTCCTACTGTCCAAAGGTTAATTCGCTACTCTAAATTTCCCCCAGGAGTGAATGTGGTCGTCTGTCTCTCTGTGTCAGCCCTGCAACAGATTGGCGTTCTGTACAGTCCTGATAAAAGCCGGGATAGGCTTCAGTGACCCTGAACTGGATAAGAGGTATATAAAATAATGAATGAATATACATTCAGTTTTGAATGTTAAAAAAAATGTTATTTTATCCTTGTACATATACAATTTTACAGGAACTTTACAGAAATCAGTTCAGTAATTCATTCATTTATTCATTAAAAACATGTATTTACAGGATCATTCAGCTTTATTCAGTTTAGGTGTGAAAATAACGTCTCTTCACCGGGGAGAAAAATGAGGCTGAGCTAACGCCTGTAAACATCATGAAATGATGTCGTGGTGCAATTTGATGGCGGAACCATCACTGTCCCAAACCTGCTGTTTTCCCACGCTTGTAATCTGCACACTTTAACCCTTTATGTGCACACTCCATACAGGGTCGTAGGGTTATGTATGGGTATTGGGACCCACTAGTGGGGCAGCAGAGCCAACTTGGCGCAGTGGAAATGCAGCGGCCAGGGTGGCTCTGCTACTGATTATGTATTCTTGCAATAGTCACACCGTGAGAAGCTGTAAATTTACTGTAGAGACTCAAAAACCACACAGAGCGTGACATAACGATGTGAAGTTTGATTTAATAATCGTTTGGGAGAGTTAAAACCAACTCTTCTGTATTTAGAGTTTGTTGCAGTTCAAATCACAGAAATCTGCATGAAAAGCCAGATTACATTCATAATAAAGCAGTTAAACACAACTCTCAGAGAAAACACTTTTGTTCACAAACAAAGCGTGTCATTAAACAGGAACATGTGTTCATCCAGGAAAGTCTGATGTTTTCAGATTAACACACAAAACCTCTTTGTGCACACAGATAATCATTATGTGAGACAGGCCTGATTGTAGCGATGAATCTGTGTAAAAAATTCATAGGATCCATTTCACAAATGACCGAGCCAAGCATGCGCCTGTATCCAAATAACAAGGAAGAGCGAGATGAGGAAGATCTGTGAGAGGAAGCGGTACAAAACGACTAAGATTTATTCTCAGCCATGATCAAATATTTATGATGAGGCATTCAAGTAAAGTTACTTTTTGTGTTTTGATTTAATGAATGATTTGAGAAGTGGCAGTGCAGGGAGGCACACATGTTGGGTTTGCTGAAGCCTGAACTAATGCCCATCCAGGGGTCCATGCGGTCATGTGTCAGACTGCAGGAGAGGAGGGGATGGGAAGTACCTCCATAGCCCCGGAGGTCTGGGTGGGCCGTGGTTCGGAAGTTTCACCGCACAGAAAAAGGGGTTGTTTTGATATCATTATTCTGTTGTTCTTCAATATGATCAAATCAACTTTCATATTTTCATGGAGCAGACCGTTTCCGACCATGAGAGGAAATATCCAAAACGAGTCCCAGTTGAAGGAAATGGATCCCAGTAGTGCAGAGACTTCCCCGTTCTCCCTCTGGCATCCTCTGAAACATTAATGACCTCCAGCTGAATCTGATCCGACCTCCTTAACTTAGTCTTCACTCTGAATTTGATCATATACTTATTTGAGATCAGTCTAAAGAAACCACCAGAAGTTAAAATGACAGATTCACGGTAAAATGAATAAATGAGAAAACAACATTAAAAACTTGATCAACGGTTAAGTTAAAAATGAAGCTGCGAAGTCTGTAAACTCAGATCAGATGACCTGAGATGGAAAAACGAAGCTGTGTGGGCAGAAAGTGCCAGGAGACATCAGGTGACACAGAAACTCTCGCACATGAATGAACATTAAACGAATAAAGAAAGGAAAAAAAAAGCTAAAAGCCTCCATCACTTCAACAAGATGTCGGTACCAAACACGGAGTGTCAGCATCTTTAAACACAGAGGAGGAGAGAAGATGACTAAATCATTCTGACAGCCAGTTCACATCTAACATCTCCGATTCCTCCACCTCGGGGAGTTGCTGGGCAGTTTTACACCCCCCCCCCCATCACACACACACACACACGCGCTGGGTGTGCTGGGTCGGGCTGGTGAGCCAGGACATGCAGCTCGTATTGATCCGATCCAGACAGGGTGCCAGGCTCTACAGCAGAAGTTATCTGCGTGCGTATTGATTGGGAACAACTTGACACCAGGAATTGTCATCAAAATTTCGATTGACAAAAGGCTGAGCAGGAGAAATGTGGATGTATGGATCTGTTGATGTTAGGTCCCCGTCGTCGCTGGACAGGAAAACCTGCAGCATCCAGGTCTTTGTCTCACTGTGGGACCTGAAGCAGCGTTACAGCATGTTGATAGATGCAAACAGACTGAACGCATTCAGCATCGCAGCCCCTCCCCATCATTGTTTGCTACAGGGCCAAAGCTTTTACAAAAAGGGGCCGAGGTCAAGATTTTCCCTGGTGAGACCAGCAACTCCATTAGCTCCTGGTTCACTGGGGTATCCCTTTCCCCTAAAGATGTTCACCTTCCCGACTCCACTCCGAGAAAAACACCACTGATAGAACAAAGCTGGACAGGAACAATGATTGACCAGAAAATCAGAAATAGATTGAGTTTTAAAGGGACGTGATCCGTGTCTCACTGAAATAACACAAGGGTGACATTACCTCCATTTCCGAACCGTATAAAGGATGAACGGTCCAACAATTATACAGAATATAAAGCACAGCGATCAAAAACCAATCTGGACTGCATGAAAACATTTGTGGAAATCAAATTCATCTTGGCAGCTGTGTAAAAGCAGGACCTGAGGGAGAAGCCCCGAACACGGCAGCTTTTCTGGACGAGCACAGCGGGGCTCAGGGAGGTTTGGACATGCAGCTGTCTTCAGGGGAATCCAACTGGATAAAGAGTTCACTTAAAACCTCTTCTCTCTAAGAGGTCACCAAGGAAATCTTAAATGGAGAGGCAACATCAGCTGCTGAGATCATGCAGCAAATCTTATTTGTTTGAACTGAGAAACAAATGTCAAATTTCAAAGCATGTCTGTAACTATTAAACAGATAAAATATGTATGGAAATGAGAGATGGGTGACCGGGGATTTGCATGTAAACAGTTTTTCCACCTGATCTGATGACGTTGAGGAAGACCGACACATTCATCCAAATAGTCTGTTCTTGCTCTGCTGTATTTAAAGGCAGGGTAGGGGATGCTGGAAAACCGGTTTGAGCAAGCTAAACTTGAAAAAATATACACTCCCACCACGGCATCAGAGCACAGGAACGTGTGTGCGATCGTTGTTAGCAAACATAACCGAGGACAGCCGAGTGGCTAGCTTGTTAGCTTCCCCGTAAACAGCAGAGGAACCACGTTCCCTAAAAGTGAAAATGATCTCACCTCGTACTTCTTCTGTGGTGCAAAACATCCTCACTGCAAACACCAACACCTCCATGACTTGATCCACATCCGTTTTTTTTTTTTTTTGAGAGAAAACAGCGGCATAGTTTAGAGCAGTGAGCAGCCGGGTTTGTCTCATTTCACTGTGAGACGCTAACGGCGAGCATACGCATGCAAGGAAGGTGGACGCAACTAACCGCAGTTAAGTTTGATGGACATAATGATCATTCAATCAATCAGCATGGGCCGTTTGCAACCCCATCCAATATTTTTCCAGTCCTGTACGTTCCACAGGTGATCAATTTTTTAACATTTTTATGTCAGAACATTTGATTAATTGTCTGCAATCGGGGTGTGAAGAAGACTTTAAAGGAATAGTACACCCACAGAATGATGTAACTTTATTTTCCACTTACCCTCATGGTGAACAAGACTCTGGAGCACTTTTTTAATATCTCAAATGCAGCCGGCGATCATGAAGGCTTCTTTTTTCCCCCAACTTTTATATAATGGAGTTCGCCGGGGACTGAGCCAAAAAGGTCCATAAAAGTCCACAAAAACTTGTCAATATTCCTCCATACTGCCTGTCCAACGCAATCCAAGTGTCCTGAGTGGGTAGCGTCCAGAATTTATTTGAGACAACGTCATTTAGTATATTTTTAGAGCCTAAACACTACTACATCGCATCTCCTGCAAGCATGTCGATGCGTGTTCACGAAACTACGGAAGCCGCGGCAGACGAGATCGCGCGTTCTCTTTCTCTTTCTTTCTTTGTTTTAAATCAACATCTATCCCCTCTTGGACCCGCTTGTGTTCATCCCGGTTTGTCTGCAGCTCTGGCGCTCTTAGCACAATGTAAACAGTGAATTTCTTCTTCTTCTATGCTTGCATTATCGGCAGAGTAGGCTCTGAACGCCGAGGCTTCCGTAGTTTTGTGAATGCGCATATGCGCGCTTCGCGAGTTACTGTTTGAACTCCAAAAATATAGTAAATGATGTTGTTTTGAGTAAATTCTGGACGCTACCCACTAAGGACACTTGGATTACATTAGACGAGCAGTATGGAGGAATATTGACAGTTTTTGTGGACTTTTATGGATTTTTGTGGACTTTTATGGACATCATTCTGTGGGGTGTACTATTCCTTTAAGCAATATAGCAAAAAATGCTCCTGAAAGACATCATCCACCCTACTTTTAAAATAATGTGTAAAGTGCCACATTTAGCATCAGCTGTAGCTGATGTGTCAGTAATAGTCACACTGAGGACACAGAGACATCTAAAGACATGTCGGTTACGTAACCGAATCTCCTCTCGGAAAAAAAGAAATTCTCAATGGGACTTAATGTATACCGTATATTCTGGACTATAAGTCGCATCAGTCAAAATATGTGTCATGAAGAGGGGAGAAAATAACTTTTTCATAATTTGTACTGGACTATAAGTTGCATTTATTCATTTGAAATTTTTATATCCTATATGTACCTGCTAAAACTTCCCCAATCACTCTGATTCCGAAGTTAATGCCTGTAAATGATCATAATTAATAATGATAATCTTTTTTTTGAGGAGTTGTTCCACCACGCAGACCGTACAGCCAGATCTCCAAAATGAACTTCTCTCGTTGAGATAAGGCTGTTTTGGGATCTTTACCCTTGGAGAAGAATATAATCATCACGCCCTCATGTGACATTAGACAGTAATTTTTACTTTTTGGTTCATGTCGGTCAGAGTTAACAATTAAAAATCTCTTAATTTGGATATATTTTGATAAACGTATATAAGCCGCACTGGACTATAACTCGCAAGAATCCAAACTATGAAAAAAAAGTGACTTGTAATCTGAAAAATACGGTAAATAATGATATAAACACAAATCTGGATGTATTACAGGCGATACTGACCTGCTCAGTTCCTGTGTGAGTTTTAACTAAAATGTTCAGTGTGTTACACCCAGAGGAATGGTCACACCTTTATTCCCATGACTAGTCAGAGAAATAAACCTGTAATTTTCCGTGTCTGGCCTCGTAGCCATGACGACAGCATAAATTCTGATTCAATGAGAAATAAATCAACGTTTATAAAACTAAAACTAGTTCATATTATGATTCTTTTCTAGTTTTGCTGACCACTCCATTAGCAAAAAAGTTGTTTTATTAAGTATACTTGAGTCTAACAAGTGCTGTATATTAAGGAACATGTACTTGTGATAGCAGAAAGTATACTAACTTAATACTTCTTCTGGCCTGATTTGAACATTTTAAGTTGATAAAAGTATACGCCTACTGTATGTATACTTTATGAGGTCATTTTAAGTTTACTAAATGACACTTCAAGTATACAATAAATGTACTCATCTATATGCTATTACTATATCAGGTAGCCTTTATACTCTAAGCATGTCAACAGGACCATGACAGGCAATCGAACAAAGGTTTCTGTGCCCATGGCCCACCTCCATAACCACTATACTACCACTCTACTTCTTTTATTGTTGCTATTTCACTACTTACTTACTTTCATTACTGTTGCTACTTGTAAGTTTACTAAGCATTTTACTTGTTGCATACCATTTATATTCTTGAAATACAGTATTCTAGCTCATGACGTATACTAATGTCTTTACAAAATCTCAAGACAAGATAACGTGAACAAGTTTGATATATTTATGCAACATTTTAAACATAATA
Organism: Atherinomorus stipes; assembly: GCA_023101725.1. Classification (NCBI taxonomy): domain Eukaryota; kingdom Metazoa; phylum Chordata; class Actinopteri; order Atheriniformes; family Atherinidae; genus Atherinomorus; species Atherinomorus stipes. The sequence goes on from JALJCO010000091.1 coordinate 69,782, forward strand.
TACACATAATTTACACATACCATTGAGCGTATTACTGTAATTAAATCTTTACATATGTGCATTTAAAAAACAAGGAGCCTCTTAGCTGATGTGAGTGGTGAAAAACATTTTGATTCTGCGAAATTAAATGTAAGCTTGTGTCTGCCAGTTTTCTTTTTGTTTATTTGTAATAGAGTACTGCAAGCATTTTGTTTTGTGAATAATATATCATTGTACTTGATAGACTACTTTTTGTTAAGGGTTCAGACACATTCATACAGTTTCTACTATAAACACTACAGGCCTCTTTAAATCTTTAGATGTGGGGTCATGTGGTCTGGGGACGCAGGGATTGGCCATTTCAGCTGTCAGATTGCTGCTTTGAAGTACAGTTGCTCAGTTTGAGTAAGTTGTAAAAAGATGCATCTGATCTGGTGAAATAAAGTCTTCCTCTTCAGCCCGCAGTGAGGGACAAACGTGACGGCCGATGACTCCATATGTGCTTTGTGGCTTTTGTCTGACGCTTTCATCGCGCAGTAATACAGAGAGTAAACCTGAGAAGCAGATGTCAGCTAAATCCAACTGTTCAAACACACTTCTCCTCCTATTCACTGAAAATCAGGACTTCAGCTGCTGATTGGCCGATGCCTTCAGGATGAGGCAGGAAGTCAGTGATTGTACTTCCATCATATTATAAACATACTGAGAGCAAAAGCGGATCCAAGCCTTTGAAGCTTTTGTATTTGCACAGAGGAACAATACGCTGTCATTCAGCAATCGTGGAAGGGTTTTCTTAATCCGTGTTGTCCATCAGCAGCTGACGTCCACTTTAATTATGTAGAAAGACTGAAGGCTCAATAATACATCACAGATTACAACCATTTGGTAGAAATATCAGATGTTATGAACTAAAAATCAGATAAAAGTGTGTATATTTTGAATTTCTTTTCCAAATTTATTTTTTTAGTCGTGTATTGTATAACCTGATGAGGAACAGTAGGGATAGAGAAAGAAGAATTTAGGATTTCATTTCATTTATTTCAAACATGTTAAAAAGGAAATCATAATAAAGGTTTTTATAAAAGACAACAAAAGCAGCAGCAAACATAAACATCAATTAGAAAAATACATTTTCATATAACCATAATTGAGTAAATACGTAAATATTCCTCTCAGTACAAGTTGAAAAAGGAGTAGGAAGAAATCTAGCTTTTATTTTTACCCCTTTCAATATCAATAAAGAAATCATAAAATAACTTTTGTTACTTTGAATTGTTTTCTATCCATATACAACCAGTACCCAGTCAAATACATACAATTTAGTTTGTGCGTATACGTATATCTCTTAAATATAATCTCTTTAAACCTCTTTTAAAATGGTTATTCACTGGACATTGTTTTAAGTCATTATTGACACTATTCCATGATTTTACTCCACAAATGGACAAACTAAATTGTTAGTCCTGCTTCCTTAAAGGAGAAAAATCCCTCATCAAAGAAAGCTTTCAATAGTTTAAGGACTGAATGTAGCATCAAAACTGACAGAAATAAATCAACTGAATTCATTATGTCCATCATGGAGGAAAAATAACACCTGCATTTGTTTTTCTGTTAGTGAAATAACTCAAAAAGTTGTGAACAGATTTCGGTGAAATTTTCAGGGAATGTTGATAATGGCTAAAGAAAGAACTGATTAAACTTTTGGTGCTGATCCGGATCACCGTCTGGGTCCAGGAATTTTTTGTATGATTCTTTGAGCTGAACTGCTAAGTGCTTTTCTAATTTATATCTTTTATTTGGACATTTTATGTCTTTCAGGAATAGTTTTCAGAGTGAAACATAGTCTCTGCATTCACTGAAATCCAGATATCACTGCAACATAAAGCACAACATCCTCCTCGAACGCTGCAGGAAACTGGACTTTGTGAAGTTCATGTGTGAACAGATGATGTTTCTGCTGAAACGTCTGTGTTTTCCAAACAGAGATAACGTCTGCACGTGAATGAGTTGACTGGATCCTTCCAGAAAGCTCCAGATTTTCATTGACCATGCAGACCTGCTCAGCTTTAATCCTATTACACAGTAAGAGGTTTATGTTTGGGTTCCTGACAGGCTGAATCTCACTCTGTCCCTCGAGACATCAGGAGAGCCGACACGTTGTGATTCAAACTCGAAGAGCTGCCGCTACTGCAGTGAAAAGGGAGAAAACGGGGAAGAAGACATTTTGATAAGAGGATTGTGTTTGAAGGCTGAAGAGATGCTGACTATGAACGAAGATCAGGCGAATGACACAGTCCAGAGATGGGTAAGTCAGTTAGCATCGCAGCGAGCCATCATCATGTTCATGTTTAGACAAATGTCGGTGTTTATGGGAACAGCAGGGCGATTGTCATGTTAAACTCTGATGCTGATGACCATCCATCCTGTTCAGCGGGACACTCGGGGAGAAGATCTGAAGCCTGAGGACCACCAGCAGCTCAGAGATCTGGGGTCTGTCTGTCTCAACAACGATGGCAGCGAACAACTCCTGAAATTTCTTCAGGATGACAAAAACCAGGTATTTTCTCCTCCAGCGGCTCTGCCCTCGCTGCAGTCAGTCAAACATATGAAGTGACAGTAGATTGGCGTGTTAATCTGTCAAACACCTCTAAAGACATGCTGTGGCCACGACAGCCACTTCTCTGCTTGCAGCCTCCTGACCCGGAGGCGTGGAGGGAAATGAAAAGATATTCAGTCAGATTTCTCGCTCCACTGATACGACACTCCTCTAAGTGCCCTTGGTTGTCCCATCTCTCCACGCTTCAAGCCTACTTTCAGAAGAAAATGTCATCTTCTTTCTCTTTCTTAGGGGACTGAAATGGTTGAATATGCAATAAAAAAAAAAAAATCAATGATCTTCCTGGACATCAGAGTGAAGTACTGGCCATGGAAAACAACAATGTAATGCAGATTAAAATCCATAATCCAGTCTATTATGTGGATAGGAAACATACTAATAATCATTTTCTCTAAAAAAAAAACCCCCATCAAACAAAAGTGATTAGCAAAGTGATCACTGTGATAAAAGAAATGTTTATCCAAAGATGTTTCAGTACAACTAAAGAAAACTTCTCTGAATGAATAAAAGGCAAGACACGTTTATTTTAAAGCACATTTCATGTACAAGACAATTCAAAGCGTTTGACATAAAACACACTCATTGGTGTTTTTGCAGTTATAAACAGTTTTGTTATTACCTCCACTGAAACATTTGTGTGCACTGAAATAGCACTGTCACAGAAAACCGAGCAGTGATCAGACGGCTCCGTCACACGCAGTAACCTGGAAAAGCCCGGACACTTGGATCAATATAGGCCCAAAGTGTGGCTGTGTGGGCCGTTACATGCCGAGTCAAGTCAAGTTGTCCAGTGTGATACTCAGGTCTTTAGTCCCTTTGTCCTCAGGATTGTAAACATAGATGTTAAAATCACCAAAAAAATAATTATCCAGTCAAAACCAACACATATAATAGACACTACATCCCTCATTAAAGGATAAGTTCCTTTTTTTTTTCAACCTGGACCTTATTTCTAGAAGTATATACGTGCATTTACTCACCGGTAAAGTTTCTGCATCACTTTGAGTCTTTTGGAAGATATTATGCTGAGTCGTCCTTGGTGTTCCTCCAGTAAAATGGGAGATACGGGGCGGCCTATATATAAGACGTTATCTGCAGTAAAACTCCTCGATTTTCACCAATACTTTCAGTAGAATGAACAAATGAACAAGTACTATTGTCCCGTGAGTTCAGATTTAGCTTTCCGTTAGTGATCAGGGTAATCTACACACTTTTCGGGGCTGCGCGTTCACAATGCGCAGTTCCGTAGTACAGCTGAGCTCGCTACCCAGACAACAACAAACGCACAATTTGCGAAACTCTGAATGCACAGGACAATAGTACTCATTCATTCTACTTAAAGCATCGATGAAATCAAGGAGTTTTGCTGCAGATAATGTCTTATATAGAAGCTTCCCCGTCTCGGCCATGATGCTGGACATTCACCAAAGGGCGACTCAGCGTAATATCTTCCAAAGGACTCAAATGGGCCTTTTCCACTGCCCGTGTTCATAACCCTTCCACATGGCACAGCACGTTTTATTTGTGTTTCCTCTGGGAAAACCCGTTACGAGCCGTTACGACTTTTCGCATCAATTTCAGAGCTAGCTCTAACCGTGCTGAACCTACACAAAATATGACATATCTGACGGCTCTCCACTGATTGTCCAAAGGAAGTTGTCGTCATATGCGTAATACGTGTTTTGCCTCTTCTAAAAATATCTGGCTTTGTTTTTGGTGACTACAAGCCACAGAGAAAACAGCAGCAGTAACACCTCGACATCGTCCAACGCCTCCATTGTTTTTACTTTACTGCCCACCGCGGGGCACGGCAGTGATGTCACTGCAGTCTTGACGGCGTCTACTCCGCCCACTTCCAGGTGGTAGACTACTTTTTCTTCTGAGTGGAAACAAAAACCGCCCTGGTCGTCTTTAGCGTGTGGTGCTGTACCGTGGTGTACCGTACCCTGTGCAGCTGCAATGGAAAAGGCCCAAAAGTCATGCAGAAACTTTACTTGTGAGTAAATGTACATGTACTCCTAGAAATAAGGTCCAGGTTGAAAAAAAAAGAAACTTATCCTTTAAGTCTGCACAGTATTTGGGCAGCCAGTAAGTATTTAGAAACACAAGTCTGCACCGGATAACTGTTTGCAGTGAAACAATTCATTAAATAAAATAGCAACCCCCTCCTCTCCTGTAAACTCTGGCCTCGCTGATAAAACTGAAGTTGGGAGGGGTTGCCTTAATAAAAGCAGCATCACTATTTTCACTGAACCAAGTCTCAGTTAAAAACATTAAATCAATGCTGTGCTCAGTGGAAACATCATTGATTCAAATAGTTTTCCCTGCTAAAGATCAAACACAAAGTGAAGAGTTTTACAGGTATTCTCCCCCTATATTTGAGGGCAGGTTGTGGATAACTATGTTTATTTAAAAACCTTTTAGAAATCAGCTCTTTGTGTTCTGACAGGGTTACAATCGTCCTCAAATTAATTCATATTGTCCCATTAAGAAAGAAAAGACCAAATTCACAAAAGCTATTCAAATGACAAGAAAATAAAAAAAGCAATGGTCAATAAAATTTTACTGAATTATAATTAAATAATAAAATATCTTTAGAATTTTGGTAGAATAGAATTAAAAGCAGCCTCACAGTAAGAAGGTTGCTAGTTTGAGCCTCAGCTGGGGAGGAGTTAAAACTTTGTGTCATTGCTTCAAAGCACTGTCCATGGTGATGATGCTGTCCATGGTGTCAGCTTCGCTGGTAATATTCTCACATATGTTTTTCTGGGTGAACTTGTTTTATATTTACAGATTTTGGCTTTGCAGAGACGTTTATTGGATCATCTTTGTAACCTAAATGATATTTAGTTTTCTGCTGGTAATGTTGAATAGGTGACTTGTTGCTGGGAGTTTTATCATCGGGGTTTTTGGCACTGATGGCTGAAATGAAGGCCCAGCTGTGGAGCTCACAGTCTCACCAGGAATTCTACACTTATCTTAAGTAGACCGAAACCCTGTCCTTACATGTCTCCAATGGCGTAATTTCCACGGGGATAGGGGGGTTTGACCCCCCAATAATCAGAGCCAGGTGATATAACCCCCCTAAAAAATAAAACAACTCGGATTTAATAATAACATTACTGATCTTTTATGAACATATTGTTAATTCTTTTTTATTAGCTACAATATTTTCTAGCAAAACAACAGCACCTTTAATCATCTGGTATTGTAACGCACCCCCTCCCTCTTCCCCCGCCGTGTATTTGGTATTACCCATACCAGCCGCTTTCATCTTATTGCTGTGTTTGATGAATGGAGGGAAACAGGAAGACCAACAGGAATGTAAAGAAGAAAAAGGTGGAGAGACGACATGATTCATTGATGATAGACATCAACCTTAATAAAAAGAACTGATTGGCCAAAGAGAGGTAAATACACGCACATGTTCGTCTTCATCTGTGCACTCCATCAGCGCGCGGACAGAGCGCACGTCGGAAAACACAGTAACCACTTAAAAGCAGACACACACAAGTGTTAGGCTTTTCTCTACCAGAGACCAGGATGTGGTCAGTGTGTATTTTAGAAGAACTGAAGCTCCTCAAGTTTATTTGGAATATTGATTTCATTATTGACTTTCTAACAAAGCCCACATGGTAGTTATCCCTGTTAGGCTGATGCTAAGACTGTTATTTCCCAGCTGTCTCCGAACGCAGCACAACTTAGAGAGTTGCAAGTTTCACCGTTTTGATCGCCTTCCTCTCCTGGTCGCGTGCTCATGGATGTAAACTGGATCAGTACATGATCCATGCTGAAGTTTAGAAATGCAGATGGAGAAGAAATCCACACCCCACAAAAAGCTCCCAAAGTTGTTGTTTGCTTGTTTGTTTGTTTTTTTTTAATGCTGTGACGTTTCGGCCGTTCTTCACTGTATATATTTCACTTTCATCCAGCACCAGTCCTCCTCACTATCTGTGATGCGCGTGATTTACTTCTGTATGAACTTTAGAAATGCGACGTGACTTCACAGCGTTCAGTTGTCATATGATTATTTAGTTTATTAATTATAATAATTAATTAGTTATTATATCATGTGTCAGTAATGGGGAGGTTACCTGTTACAGGTGCATGAACACTCTGCACTTTAAGGTTGTTCATGCATTCTGAGCTTGTTTTGAAATTAAATGTATAATGAATATTAGATTATTATAGGCTACTTGTAGCTACAGTACATTTGATGCCACGTTACCATGTGTCTATTTCAGCACAAAGGGGGTCACTGGCCGTCATTCTCACACCCCCAAAAGACATGTTGGCACTTGAAAATTTAGCCCTTTAAGATCCCATGATGTAAAGGGCAGCTCAATGGATTATTATCATTACTTTTTTTTATTATTTTGACTTCACAACATGAACATATTTTGGGTCTCAGTGAGAACTAATCATGGAACCTTATATCATATTTATATATTTAATAAATGTTAAAAGATAAGTAATGCAAAACTCACAGTAACATATTTGTTCTAGAAGCTGTTTAATGCTCTTCTGCATGGATGTCTTTGATCTGTTTTGACTTCATAGGAAAGTTTCACAGATTTTACAACTCAAGTTTTAATTGCATAAAAGTAAGAAACTACATCGGCCAGCAGTATGTATAATATATCTCTGTTCACTGTCCTGTAATGGGGCTGATTATAGTGGTGAAAAGTAAATAACTAAGTTTACTATTTATCCAAAAGGAAAAAAAGAAAAGTATCACAATATACTGTATCTCTTATACAGACACCAAATTACACTGACTTGTTTTACGAATGCATATAATTAAATAACTAAATAAACAGGCAAAGAATCCGACCCCCCCAATGATGGACCCAAAGTTACGCCCTTACATGTCTCCCTAAAGTCCTTCAGACGGCAGCAGTTTAGTCCAGAATGCTGCTGATCCTCACAGGCTGACTTCACAACTGTCTTAATGTGAGGCTGAAATTCAGCTCCGAGTCCTGGACCACTCCCAGATTTCTGGTTTGGTTTTAGCCTTTAAGTTGTAAAACAAAAGTCAATATATTTTCTGCATACAGCAGCACTAAAGAATAAAAACATCTCGTCTGACAATGGGATTAATTGAGGATAAATCTTTTGACAGCCCTATTATAGCAGTTAAAGTGGCATGACTGAAGGAGCAGCTTGGTGTTAAAATGACAAACTGCATGAGGATCCGTTATGACAAGTGCAGGGAGCAGCAGAGGTAGAACACTGTGCTAGTGTCACTACAGGGCAGGGTTCACCGTCCTGACAGCCAGAGGGGAAAAAGCTCCCCCTGAGTCTCTTTGTGCTCACCTTGATGAGCCTCAGGCGCTGGCCAGAGCGCAGCCACTCTGTCTGTTGATGTGCATGTTGGATGATGAGGGTCTTTCATGATCCTGTTTGCTCTGGCTGCAGTCCTCCTCATGGAGAGGGTTGCACCATAGTGCATGCCTCTGCAGGGCCCCTCCGTCACGAGCAGTAGCCTCGGTTACTGTTCTGGACCACTGGGTGATGGTTCCAGTCAGAACATTCTCCACCACTCAGGTTCAGATCATGATCATGATTTTCAGAGACTGAACTTCCTCAGTTGTCTGAGATGAAAAAGGCGCTGCCTCGTCTTCTTTACCCGACTGTATGTGGAGAGTCCAAGATACAGTAGATTCTCGGTGATGAGTCGTAGTCAAGACCAACCGAGACCAGAGAGAACCGAGACTGAGACAAGACCTTGATATTTAAAGATGAAGACCGAGACGAGACCGATAAATCATAAAACAACTAAATGGGAGTTTTTATATTTAAGTTTGTTTTTATATACACTGAAAACAAAAAATCTTTTTTTCATTGTTTTTATAGCAGCACGATAGAGATGTAACGATGCACTGAAGCCAATTTGATTCAATTCACACAAAAGTGATTTTTAAATAATTATAAATAAAAATTATATTTGAAAGTATATAAAATAAAATGAAAAAAGATAGTTCTCGTGGGAGCGCCTTATTTGTGAATGGGGAGGGCCAACTGGGGCCCACCCATGGCACAGGTCTACATGCCGAAATATAGGATTTTAAAGCACTACTATACTGAGGGAAACATTTGTTTGTAATAAAGAATCTCTGCAGCTCTACAATCCTATAAAGGCCCCGTCTGTCACAGTTTTAACAGTTGTGACCACTTCGAGGTGCAGTTGGAAGATAAATGTGAAACTATTTTGCATTTTGTTTGTATGAGACATACAAAAGCCCCTCAGCACCAAGAAGGTCTCGGTTTATGGGTACTGATATTGACTGTTTTCTTACCAACTCAGGGGATTGTCAGGTCGATGGGCCATGTCCTTGTGGAGCCTCTTGTGAATGAAGTGGTGAGAAAACAGAGGAGTCATGACAACTGCCAGGCTTCCATCACACATCTGACCAAGGCAGGTAAAAAACAACACACCAGAGTGACTGATGACTGAGCATCAGCTTAATTACCTGCTCCGCTGTGCAGACTTGCAGTCCAGAGAAACTCCTGCAAAGTTTGCTTGAAGTAGTTGAAGACATCGATCCAGGAGCCATTTCTGACACCATCTTAACCCTCCTTCCACACCTTCAGACAGGTAAGTTAACACTCCATCTAATACCCACCGACTGCCCTGGAACAGCAACTACAACCTGCATTTAGTTTCATGATGTTTGGCTCCACCTGCTGCACCGTCACAGAAATGATGAAGGTAACCTAACAGAACCATTTCCCCTGAAAAGTCCTGCTCCAGCTGGATGAGAGGAAGGAACGCCGCGTTGGTTCGGTCCTGTCAGCTGTTCAGAAGCAGCTGTCCCGGCTGCCCGTCCCCTACACCAGGCAGCAGGAGGAGGCCGACGAGCACGGTCTGGCTCGCTGCTGCTCTGCCTTGGTTCGCTTCACAAAGCCTTTCGTAGAGGAGGTGAAGAGGAAAGATGAAAACAGCGGGAGCACGGCTGAAGATGAGGCGATGAAGACGGAGCTTCTGAAGTTGTACGTTTCTGCCACGGTGAATTAAAATGATCACTGCACAGCATGATTTAACTGTTTAACACATCTGTTTCTTAGAGGAAACTTTCATGTTGACAGCAAATAGAATAACTTTATTTTCACCGCAGAGTACAGTTAAAAGGTCTCCTTACATCCTTAAATAGAGGTGGAGATAATAAAATATCTGTTTACAAAAACAGAAACGCAGTGAAACACGGACGGACGGGAAAGGTTTTTAGTGAAATCAAAAGTAGATGCCGATAACTTTGTGATTTGTTTCTCCTTTTAGTTGCCTGCGGAGCCTGAGAGATCCTTTACTCGAGGCGGAGCTGAATCCAGACAGAAAATCAACATTATGGGTTTTTGCTGCAGAGATAATGGTAAAAAATATTTCATTAATTAATATACTAGTTGTAGCTAGGGGTGCACCGATTGATTGGAGCCGATTTCCTTAATTTTGGGGGATCGGGGATCGGCCGATCAATAAATGTAAAACCGATCTTATCTACCGATCGTATTTACTTCCGCTAAAGTCACTTTTGGTGCTTTAAGTTTTGTTAGTTTGTCTTGTAGATTATCTTATTTATTACTTATACCTTATTATGCATTGCAAAATAAGGAAAATATTGTTGTGAACTTTATTTTTAGTAAGAGGCTCAAAGCCAGTTTGAAATGCAACCAGTTGAGCTAGTTTTGTGTTTAATAACGTGAAAAATGAGACTGAAGGAATGGAAATTATATTTTTGTAGTTTGGACAGCAATGCTTGAAACTTTTCAGTTATATTTAAGAACAGTAGCTTGTGCAGTCAAAACTAGTTTGCATGTTACTACAGGTATTTGTTAATAAAACAAAATTGGTACACTGAAGATGTTTGCTGTCAGTTTTCAAGAAAAATTGGAGGCTAATCGGCGGGTCAGATTTTTAAAGATCGTGATCGGTGATCGGCCAGAAAACTGCAATCGGTGCACCCCTAGTTGTAGCCAAAAGTTTACATACAGTACACTTGTTAAGAACATGTCATGGTCGTCTTGAATGTCCAGTAATTTCAACAACGCGCATCTTTCTGTGATAGTGATCGGAGGCATACTTGTTTGTGATGAGTTATTCTGAGTTTGTGGGTAAAATCTATGCTGGTTGTCATACATTCAGTGAGTATTCTCATTCTATTTATTCATCATTTAAAAGAGATTATCAGGTTTTGTTTACTGTTGCACTTTTCATGTCATGCCTTTTGAAGGAAGACACCAACTGAGTGTAAAAAAGAAATAAAGAAGGGAATATTATGATTGTTATGGCAGCATTGTGTTTAAAACTGATCAAGCGATGGGATGTTTTACCAGTTCAGCTTTGTTTGAACAATCTGAGTTTTAAATGGGACCGTCTTTTCAGTAAACAAATTCTAGAAGTTGAACATTTTCCTCGATTTGGGTCGAAGTCTGTCATTAAGGAGTGACGGTGACTTGAAGCCAGAGCAGAGAACCACTGCTCTACATCACCAAAATTCATAGTTCATGTTGCTGGACATTTTTGACCCAGTAGATTTGACCACAGCTTCAGTCAACCTCAAATAAATTCATAAAAGAACCAAACTTGAGTGTTTTTTGTGACAAACAAGTACACTACTGGCCAAAAGTTTTTCCAACACCCCTACTTTCCCAGTCCTTTATGGAAAGGTCGATAGATTGGTTGTAAGTAATTGGGAAAAGTTGGGGGAGCACTGGGAAATGGTGGCACAACTTGTCAAAGCTGGATCAACTTCTGCTGTTGCAGAACAGATTTAAATTGTTGATGCATTTGTTGTTGCCAGAAAAATGCCTTTTGTGTTAGTCTGAAATCTCTTATTTTTCAACAACAAAATAAAAAAGGTGCTCTTAAAAGCTTCTGAACAGTAATCCCTCCAATCACAAATCACAGAAAAATAAAAGTTTTAGAAATTATTGGACACTCAAAACGGCCATGACATTATGTTCTTTACAGGTGTAAAGAATAGGGATAATTATCGTCCGATAACAGGAAATTATTACATAATTACAATAAGTCTGATACCATGACAACTTACCCCCGATAACTTATGCACCATACAGTTGGGAGTTTTAAGATCGGACATGCAGAATTTGAAAATCCCACTTTTCTAAGCTTTTCTTGCAGAGATATTGCGATTGGGGAAAAGAAAGCTGAGACCCAAAACTGCTTCCAAACCACTTTACCTTCTTATTTTAGAGACGAGTTACCCTATACAGTTGGCAGGGGTGGGGAAAAATATTGATACACTGAAATATCACGATATTTTCATATGCCAATATCATATTGATATTTAAAAACTCAGTATCAATCTATTTTACTAACGAAATCTAGCAAGATTTAATTGTCAAGAAATCTCGCGGGTATTAGTGGAATTTTGTTGGTAAAATAGATCAATAACACGTTTTTAAATATCAATATGCAATTGGCATATGAAAATATCGCGATATTTCAGTGTGTTGATATTGTTTCCCACCCCAAACAGTTGGAATATTTGATTTGGTATAATTAGGTTTGCATGTGTGTTATCAGTATCAGCCTTTAAGGAGCTGAAATTTATCGGTACTTTAAATAATGGTTATCGTGCATCTCTAGTAAAGAATAATACGTATACGTCTGCGCGTTTATTGCAGATTATCCTACCAGCCATCAGAGAGTCTCTTTCAGGTCTCCTGTTCTTCAGCTCTCTAAAGAAATGCACCGTGATGGACAACACTTTGTCCAAGGAATCAACAGCATGTCTGGCTTACCTCCTTTTTGTCCAGCTCATAACCATCGACAGCTTCCCCGCAGTATTTAGGTGAGATGAGAAGCCACGATACATTTATAAGCAGCAGCATTTATTTCAGCTTAAACTGGATTTCATCTGCTTTCCCAGTCCTGTATTTATTCTTCAGTGCAACATGGAGCACATCGGCCAGCTCCTCAGCAGGTACGTCATCATTACAGCATTAAAGGGGACGTTTTGGTGCAACTTGAATTCCTTCAGGAGATACTTAGATCCATTCCAGATCAGGGTATGTCCAATATAATGTAAGTGATGCAGGCAACCTCGAGCAGTCTCTGAATAAGGCGTCATCTGCCACAAAGTCCTTCATCTCTCCAACGTTCTGTTACCAAACATTAGTCGGACCCCCTGTGAACTCGAAGTGGCTTTTTTGTGGTGATCCATCCTTATTTACAGACATTTTTACTGCGGCAGCTTTGATGACATCACTGTTATGCAACACCACAGCAACTGAAGGAGTTTGTGGCAGATAATACCTTATTAGGAGGCCGCCCGCATCACTACATTACAGGACTGTCTCAGAAAATTAGAATTCATGATATTCTAATATTTTGAGATCGGATATTTGAGTTTTATTAGGCTGTATGCCATAATCAGCAATATTAAAACAATTTAATGTTTTTTTTTAATTGCATTACAGAAAATAAAGAACTTTATTACAATATTGGACATACGCTGAACTGGAGTGGATCTAAATATCTCCTGACGTAATTAATCAAGTTGGACCAAAACTGTCCGAGGGAGTAAATTAATGGATTTCATGCTAGAAAATAGATCCAGATTGAAAAAAACAACTTCCCCTTAAGGTGAACATATGTGAGCTGCTAAAAGGAACATCATAGCATGCTTAAATTCATAATTCTTATATCAAATAATGATTGTCTTAATAATCTCTGAAACTTAACGTGTTGTGTGTCTCTGACAGCAAAAAGGAATCTCATCTGCTCAAAGGACTGGTGAGACCCTCTATCACACAGAAACCTGTACACACATGGAAACCGGACACTGAGATGGATTCTGATCATGTTAATTCAGGCATTGTTTGGAAAAAGTTTGGAGAAGGTGGATGACTGCAGCCTTCCTGTGGGTCTCCTGGAGCTGAGCAGCTTCTACAGAGCCCTGCAGGTAACCCACCACGCTGCATCATCACTGAGCTGAAGTCAGAACACATTCCTGCTGCCCTCCAGTGGCCAAAATCAAGTTTGCTACTCCCAAAATCTGACGAAATTAACAGAAAGTAATATGTTAATCTCTTAACTATGACTAATAATGTGGAGACTAAAATATCAGTTTACAGTTTCATATTAAAACAAATTAACTTGGTGATAATGATGCTGTGATTTCACAGAATCTGAGGCGAGTTCTGACCGACTGTCCGCTGGAGCATCTGGTGGGTAAATAAAAATGCTGAACTGAGGGAATGAACGTCACCACGGGTTTCTTCTTCTTCTTTGGTTTTTATGTGATCAATTTTCCTCCAGAGAAAATCTGGACTGCAGGTTTTCCAGCAGTTCATCGACAAATTAGACGCCGAAGCAAAGCACAAATTCTTCAGGTGAAAAACTGAATACTCACGAGTTTTATTTGCTTTTTTTTTTCTACTGAGTACTTCCAGTTTTTAACATCTATGACATATTCTGGATTTTTGCCAACATCTAATTAGATCTGAATTATTTTCTTTGCAGGTGCATGTTAAAAACCAGCCATCACGCTGGCGTTGAAGGTTTTATTGTGAAAAATATCAGGAGGCAGATTGAATTTGCCATGAAAGTGAGATAAAACAGACTTCATTAAATGTTTTTTTATATAACTTTTACAGATGCAGACCTTCATTCACGATTTTAACCTAATTCAATGAACGGAAACTCTTCTGCAACAGGGGAACGCCAACGATTGGTTTCTGGGAACGGAGTTACTGTCGTTGTTGAGATTGGTGCTGTGTTTACCACGAGGTGCTGAGACAGATTTACTCACCAACATGGACAAGTAAGAGATATGAAGACAGGTCTGCTCACTTCTCCCTTTTAGAATCGATCTATTCTGCTTCCTGATTAAAACTTTAGTTCGGTTTAACCCATTTGGCGTCTATGCTGAGGATTTGAGTGAAATGGCTGCAATCCTATTTATCCAGGATAATGGAGAGTTTGAATCTTCTGCGCTTTGTGCTCATCAGAGAAAAAGAACTGCAAGTAAGTCAGTTTATTCAGGTTTTCAGTGATGAGCCGATGCAGTGAAATGATGAGGCTCCTCCAACCCTCAGGTGGATGTGTGCAAAGAGCTGTGCAGGATGAAAGATGAATACCTGAAATTGCTACGAGCCTGCATCAGTATGTCAAGATCATATTATTCCTCCGAACTAAGGGCGCTGCAGGAGGACCAGAAGCTGAAGGCAAAAGGCAAGTTTATTTTTATAGACACATTAACACTGAAGTAACACAAATATCTAATTTCTGTCATTAATGTCCCAACAGAAGCCAGAGAGGCTGCCAGATCCTCCAGATTAGTGAAAACCATAACCATGAAGCACGAGGAAGTGTCCAACACATCTCCAGAGGTCCAGAGCCAGGTACGGGAACTTCATTTCACTGGTTAAGTTTCACGATGGACCCCGCTGATCAGCTGTATCTCCATTATTTCAGGTGTTGCAGAGTGCACTGGTGACCTTTGACCTGATGGAGAGTCTTATAGTCCGAATTGAAGAGATCACAGAAGAAAAGCTGACCAATCTGAACTAAGACCAGTTACTTCTGGGTCGTTTCTGGAAACATAGATGGTTCCTGTCTGATTACAGAGATCATAGACTCAATAAAATGAAGATTTTAAACAGAAATTGGTTTTAATATTTGAAAATAAAATGAGCCGGATCGCGTTTACATTTCTTTCAGCATTTCCCACATAGGACTGGTCTCTATGATGCAGGCCCGGGCCAGAGACATCCGTTCCCGGATTCTGTCCACATGTGGCTTACTGGTGGCCTACACATGAAGGAATTTATTTACTCTAAACATCGCAAGCGAACAACAGCATATTCAACGTTGTCGAGAATTCCCATATACCTTGGCGATGGTCAACATTCCTTTGACTATTTCAGGATTACTGCGAACTGGCAAGATCCTGAGACTGCTGCCAAAGAACCTAAAACGGAGATTTTGATTGCCTTCAGTGAAGATTTCCTTCATTTTTACAAGACAGACTAGAAAGATTTAAAGATTTGTAGTCAAAGTAGACAAAGAATAATGTTTGGTGACTGTAAATATGAATTACAGTACCTACATATATGCACCTGTTCTGAATCACAGTTCGGACATCTCTTTTCCTATCAAAGGGGTCGTGCAGGAGTAGAAAGCAGTTCCGATGGACTTGCACAAATTTCTTTATCCGTTCAATGAGCTGAAACTCTTCAAAAGGCTCAGGGTCAACCAGCAGAAATGCCGTACCTACGTTTGACAGTCACGAGTTACTAAAACATCACCGTGGTGTGTTTAATCCAGCAGGACTTCATCAAAGTACTTAAATAAATGTTGCTGAGTGGGTTTGATTCTATCAGAGTGCAGGTTTAAAACGTACCTGACAGAGGAAAGACGAAGACGCCAGACTCAACGCTGTCAGAAAACCTGATCTGGTGCTGCTGAGCGCGGAGCTGCCGGCAGGTCTCGTGACTCTGGAAAAACAGCCAAATAGCGGGAATCTTAGTTTACTGGCGACAGTTAGCTAGAAGGCTACATGACTGAGCTCCGTGAGGTTTTTAATTGCTGTCAACAGTAACAAAAAAAACAACAAACAAACAAAAAAACACACATCACAAACCAAGTCGTAAAAACCGCGGTGGTTACCTGCAAAGCAGAGCTGATTATTATGGTCGTCTTCCACTGGGGACATGTTTCTCTGACCGCCGCCATGATGAGTAGCAGTGACACACAGTTCGTGAAAGAGCCGGCTCTGAGAGCCGATTCGTTCGAGTTAAAGAGAAGAGTCGACTCCTCAAATCTTTGAAGAGGAGGGACTTTATTTTGATGGGCACACCAATTGACCAATTACAATCAGTGATTAAATTGGGATTTAACACGTGGGGGGAGCCCTGAAACTTTGTGTTGTTGCTCAGTAGGCCTAGTTGTATTAATTTTTTGCAAAATGATTTAAGTCCCGTATTGGCTTTATTGGCTGGATTAGAAAGCGATAACTAACACAAAGATTCAGCCTAATAAAAGGCTTGGACAATGACTAAATGTTGTGCTGCTGGGCTATGACCTTTGCTTTCATTAGTCCCTGATCATAGTAAAAAACAAACAAACAAACAATCAAAAAACAAATCAAACAAACAACAAAAAGAAGAGGAATTTATCAAGTAGGCATCATTGAATTTACAAAAAGGACACATTTTAAATTGGCATTAACAACAAAGCTTTAGATGGACAAACAAGTCTCTGCTCTGATGAGCCGAGCGTTATCAGGGCATCATGGTAGCTAATCAAAATAATCTGTCTAAAGTAATTGCAACATTTTTTAATCAAATAACACCATTAGTGAACAATATGACGTTTCACTGGCTGATCTTTTTCAAACCAATATTTACCCTTAACGTGGCTTTAATTAAGACATTTGACATGGTGTTAACAGTATAGCCATAAGAGAGCCACAGACTGTGCATATGACAACGATCTGTGGTGTGGCAGGACTGCCAGTCTGAATTAAAACATTTATTAATTGACAGAGATGGCGGCGCTTAGGCCTGAGGTGGTGGCGCTGGGCTGGGGGCCATTTTAAACAAGAGTACCTAACTGCAGTTACAATGACCGACAAGAGTGCTGCCATACATCTAATCCATACAGCAAGTCTAATGTGGAAGTTATTTAAATACCGCCAACAGTAACTATCTGCAGCTTGCAAACAGATGTGTCTAGTTGGGTGGTTAGGGTTAGGAGAAGGGTCAGGGGTAGGGTTAGACTTTAGTAAGTTACATGAAAAAGAAACTTCCGACTGGGACTTCCGGCATGGATTGGATATATGGATGGCGGCGTACCGTGACTGCAGTTGGGTCCCTCTCATTTTAAACCCTATGTACGTCAAAAAATACAGTGGATGTAGATTTAAGTCAGTAACTCAGTCAGTTTTCTGGTTAAATAAAGGTGCTGACATAAATGTAGGCCATGTTATTGGAGCAAGTCATTTATCGGATTGACGTAATAATTTCCTGTTATCAGATATAAACACGATTGTGCATCGTGTTTATCTTTTACAGCTTATGCAGTAAAAGTTTTACTTTTAAAAGAATACACCGAATTGTGGATTAAATTAATATTTGTACAAGTTTAACTGACATATTTTAATTTTTTCTTGTCCTCCCCCCAACATGTAGGCTACATGCAAAGATTCTGGTAGTTTTTTGTTTAAAAAAAAAAGAAAAAAAAAAGACAAGTTTGAAATGAATACACTGCTCAAACACTAAAAGTAAATTTTCAGTTTTTGCTCTGTGGTAAGATGCAATATCAACTTGAAAAACTATGTCATCGTAGCCACACATCCTTTTAATTGATGGAATAAGAAGAGTGTCCAAAATGTCATAAACTTGTGCATTTATTGAAGGTGTCCATCTCCCCAGTGCCTTTATCTGACATGCAGCCCCATGTCATCAGTGACTGTGGAAATGTTTGATCACAGATGTTGACTCCAGTTTCTGCCCATTTCTTCCTCATTGGTTTTGCTGTGCTTTTTTTGTTTTCAAGACATATTGTCTCAATACTCTGACGTCTTCTTGGTCTACTGGTATGCTTGCAGATGACAATCTTCCCATGTTGTTTGTACTCGTCCAGATTTAAGACACAGCTGTCTGTGAACACCCAACATCTTTTATCTCCTTTTAGTAGTTGGAGTCATGATTCATGTCAATCTACTTGGTGCAACAGCATTTTTTTTTTTTTTTATTTTTTTCACTGTGGACAAATGTGTTAATGCTTAGCCTATATGATTTTCTTTGGGCACCAATTCCAACCTAATTGAAGATTTTGTCTCATTAAACACAGTAGTTGAAGACTTAGGCAATGATAAATTCCTTATGGGAAGACCTGCTCTTTCCTTGAATTCGCATTATTTCATGATTACATTTTTTTCCCCCTTTGCTTAATCCAAAAAAAGCAACTGTTATTGACTGTTGGGATGTAATGATATGAAAATTTCATATCACGGTTATTGTGACTAAAACGATCATGGTTATCATTTTTATAGCAGTATTATAGAAATACCCCCCAGCATCTTTAAAAATATCCAAAATGGTTCTAAATGTCTACTTTATCCTTTTTAAAGGGGGAAAAACCCTCAAGAGAACTGTCCTCGTGGGTGCCTTAGTTTCCTTCCGCCATGTTTTCATGAATTAAACTTTGTAAACTGGGACTGCTGCTATTGTGGCTTTCTTATACAGACAATAAATGTGAAAGAAATAAAACTGCTGTCTCACTGAGGTGACCTTGCACTTGACTGACACAGCAGGTTGTGTTTTGACCAGAGGATGGATTAAAGCAGCAGCTACATTAGTAATTCTTGTCTTAATAGAGCTCCATATTTGGATAAATCTTGACGTCATCCTGTAGTATAAAAGAAGCATCACTGGGGAAAGACAGGGTCTGCCCTTCAAAGAAAGTGTTGTGTATTCTCTCTGTCAAAATAAACGAGGCATACCTGTTCCATCACCAGTCGTCTAGAGTGATTCATTTTATCCACAACACTGCTGCTTTTCCAGCCACTGAGCAGCATCACTGTGAGTTTTTCAAAGTGCAGTAATCAACCACGGTTTTAACCATAATTAGAATTTGAAACAGTATTATTAATCATTGGCAATTTTATCACGGTTAACCATTTTACCGGTAATCGTTACATCCCTAATTGACTATCAGTTTTTTCTTTTAATTTCTTTTAGCGTTAGCCAGAAATAGCCTCTCTCCCTTGTTAAAATGAAATTTCAGTAATTAATATATTATATTACCCCAGTGGGTATTCCAGTTATTGAATATTTTTAAAATATATATTTAATGACATCTGTAGAGACATTTCTTACATATTTATGTATGAGTCGTCTATAATTCTTTTCAA
The DNA here is from genome assembly GCA_023101725.1 of Atherinomorus stipes. Classification (NCBI taxonomy): domain Eukaryota; kingdom Metazoa; phylum Chordata; class Actinopteri; order Atheriniformes; family Atherinidae; genus Atherinomorus; species Atherinomorus stipes. The sequence continues at coordinate 89,261 of JALJCO010000091.1, forward strand.
TGACGATCATTTCTGATCCTGATGAAAACATGATTCCCTCCATTACTGTGACAAACACCTTCTTTCTTTCTCCAGAAGTATTTATTTCACATTTACGCAAACCAGCTGATTATTTCTCTCTCAGAAACTTTAGTGAACCATATCATAAAAGACTACAGAGAAATCAAATTTCAAAGAAAGACTTGTTTAATCCCCCAACGTTCAAATGTAGACTGACGTCAAACATACAAAAATATCAGCATGCATAACGGCCCGTTTGTGTAGAGAAACAGTCCACTGAGGGAAGAATGGTGGATGTAAATAAACTCTATTGTCCAGGAAAAAAACCATCATAAGGAGAGCCAAAGATTTATAAATGATAATAAATTAAGACACAGTCAACATGAGTTCAAGCAGGAGGTGGAAACTGTCCGGCAGGTTCTCCTCTGAGTCAGTGATGTGTTTCCAGCTCCACAATGGTCCACTCCCCCTGTGGAGAGGCAGCATCTTCTGGGGAGAAGCTGGTCACGGTGATGCTGGTGGAGGAGTCCTCCACGGGGGATATGAGTTCTGCCCAGCGTTTGAAGGTCTCTTTCTCTGGAGAGAGGAAGGCCTGAGAGTCCAGACCGTCCCGGGACAAGGACAGCGTCTGCTTGATGAGATACTGGGCGAGGTTGAGCTCCTCAGGGATGGGGTTGATGACGCCCAGGTTGGACTCGTGATCTGAGAGAAGCTGTCTGAGCAGGTTCCAGTCCCGCTCGGCAAACTCCCTGTTTTTCTCCCTGTCCCCGCTTTGCTTTTCGTCCTTCTCCAGGTGTTCAACATTCCTGTCTTTATCCGAGCAGTGCTCAAACGCTTCTCCCACATCCATCTCGTAAATGGGAGAGAGGGCTTTGGATGGTCGACGGTCAAGTTTGCAGGTTTGATCCAATCTGTCACAACCATTGTCCCCTAAAAACAATTGACAATACTGCAGAATGACAAACAGCACCACTCCTCCACAGCTCTTCTAACACTTCACAGATTACTGCCTAAAACCAGCCACAGACAGCAGTTTACCTTTAACGCAGCTGTGCCCTGTCAGAAATATTCCAGTGGTGTCAAGTGACAGCGCAATGGCGAGGAAGCAGCAAACTGACGATCGCAGCATGAACAACATTCTCAGGGTAGACGGCTGCTTCAAAGGTAATGCACAGAAGCTTTTCTGAATGCATCTCTTTATCCACCTGTACAGATAAAGTCAGCCATGCATGCCGGCACCGGTGAAGGCTGCATTTTCACCAACACCAAAATGTTCTGAGATTTACGTGCAGGTCTCTGAACAGATGTGAAGAAAAGCTTTAAATACGGTCACAAAAAAACGCAACTGCATCGGCCGTGCTGCAGACGGAAGACTGCAATTTTTCTTTTCACATTTTTAAAAAAATCTCATCTAAAGATTTCAAGCGACATGAAATATGACAACCTGATGCTGAAAACAAAATAATTCAGGCTTTTATAAGGTCAGAGCATCAGAGATGGTGCAGCAAGATTCTTTTTCTTTGGGAATATGGAAGTGAAGAAAGAGAGACATGGCAGAACCATGACACACATCACATACTGTACACAGGCTACTCATACTACACACAATCTCTTTATAGACAACAAAACACATTTCTTAAAAGATGGACATCTATCTACACACAGGTCTACTCTGCATGAAGGAAGGTATGAAGAAAAATAAACATACATGAAGGACATACAGTAAGGACAAATTAACAGTGATAGCAGCATGCATGTGTGCTAGTGCAAAATAACAATAACAAAGGCTTAAAAAACAAAAAATATACAGCAGGAAAACGCAAAAGAAAAGTGTCCAAATAAAACAATACTTCATACAAAGGTCTACTGGATCTGACAAATCTGATCAATACTCGCCTGGAGCTGGATCTGATCAGGTTTAAAGGTTCTACATGCAGCATATTAACATCGTTTCACATGTAAATATGATTATGGTTCAAAAGCCAAGCAGAGAGGTAAATTTCTGAACTATGAACTGCAGCGTCCCGGGATAAAGACGACTTTATCTGTTTCAGTTTTTCTTAAAAACATCAACACTGAAGTGAAAGAAGCGGAAAACACATTCAGTCTTAACTACGAATGAAAATAAAAGTGAGACATGCAGCGAGAGGAAACGGGAACAAAGTTTCAGACACGATGGAATGGAGGAAAAAAATGATCAGCAAATCAAACTGTGATGGTGTTTCAATGTCAAAATGCTGCAGCTGGAAATGAGAAATGATCTGTGGCTTTAGAAGACTTCAGTTACATCAGAGAAACAGAAATAATCGCAATGATTTCTGTATCCACATAAAGTATTCCTCACAATGCAGCATCGTTTTCTAGATAAAGAACATACCTAACCAGTCTGAGAATCTACATTATTTTCTTCTGTCTGAGTGCCTGGTGACCGAGTACTGCTGAGTTAGCGCCGAGTTACTGATGAGTAACCATCAAGTTGCTGTGGACTGAGTTAACTCTAAGTTACTACAGAATTAATGGTGAGTACCCGCAGACTAACTGAAGAGTTACCACCGAGTTACTGCGGACTTACAGCAGGCTTACTGCCAAGTTACCACAAACTTACTGCTGAGTAATCATCAAGTTACTGTGGACTGAGTTAACACTACGTTACCACAGCATTAAGTTGAGTTGCCACACAGTTAATGCTGAGTCACTGCAGACTTACTGGAGAGTTACCACAAAATTACTGCTGACTTACACTGCAAAAACTCAAATCTTAGCAAGTATATTTTTCTCATTTCTAGTCAAAATATCTCATCACATTCAAGATAACACAAAACTATTTGAGTAAACATTTCAGTGAGATATAGGAAGTTGTTTTAGGGCATCTTATTTCAAGAAATCTTATCAAGAAAATTTCACTTGTTCTATTGGTAGAATTTTTTTGCTTGTTACAAGCAAAAAAAAAAAAAAAAAAAAACTAAGCCACTTTTAAAATAAGTAAAAAAAAGATTTTCTTTGCTAGCAATGAGCAAAAGAAAAATTCTGCCAATAGAACAACAAAATGTTCATGAAATAAGATGCATTACCTTAAAACAAGTTCCTATATCTCACTGAAATGTTTCTCTTTAGGTGATTTTGTCTTATTTTGAGTGTGATGAGATATTTTGACTAGAAATTAGAAAAATATACTTGGTAACATTTGAGTTATTGCAGTGTTCTGCTGAGTAACCACCAAGTTAACACTGAGTTAACACTGCGTTACCGCAGAGTTAACGTTGAAGTACAGAGTTGATTGCTGGTAGCTCGGCTGGACTTTTATCTTTAAAATGATGCTGATGTGGCTCATCGAAATTTCCAAAAGCTACAGACTGAATGGGGGGGGGAGATTTTAGAAGCTGCAGTTTGGTGAGCACACATTACTGGTAACTAGTACCTAGTAGTAACTAGTCTTACACAGTATAATGTTGGAAGAATGTAAACTGTGGGAACTGCAGGATGAAGTTCACCCTCAGTGATGGGAGATAAATGGGTCGGGATCAGGGGTCTATGGGGGCCGAGGATCATACATTACCTGCTGGAGACTGTGCAGCAGGAACAGGAGAACCTCCTGTCAGCTGATGCTCATTTAAGTCTAGATGTAAATCAGCTCTCCTGCTCTCTGACGGACAGGTGACACCTCTGCTCAGCCCTCCATTGTACTGTTCAGTGTGTGGCAGGTCCAGGTGGGAAGGGCGCTCCTGGGGTGGCAGGTCTCTGGTGTCCCCAGCGGGACAGCTTGGCTTCCCGTCATCCACGTGCTTGGTTTCATTCCGCACGACGTCCTGGATCTCTGTGAGGAACACGCTTGTGTCCTGCTGCTGTTTGTGCTTCATAGCCGTCGTGTTCAGACTGGGGTCCTGCTGGTCCTGGTCCTGCTGGTCCTGGTCCTGCTGGTCCTGCTGGTCCTGGTCCTGCTGACCTCTGCTTCCAGCCGCAGTGTCAGACTCAAAGACATCGCAGGGAGTGAAAGCTTCATCCGACTGCTGAGGTGGAGTCTGGACACCACCTTCCTCCGATCCCAGCTCCTCGCACTCGTCCACAGAGAGCAACACGGAGCGTCGGAAGTTGGATGTGGACTGGAAGTCCGGCTGGAAGTCCGGCTGGAAGTCCGGCTGCTCGTTCTCCTGCTCCATGACGTCATCATCAAAACCAAGGTTAACGATGCCCTGGAAGTGTGGCGGGGGATCTGTTGCTGGGGGCGGAGCTTGGCCCGGGACGGTTTCTACTTCCAACCTCTCGTCCTCTGTGTCCTCTTCATCCTCCTCCTCTTCCTCAGAGGAGAAGAGCTGGTGGTCAGGGAGGCTTTTCACAGCGGCTTCGGCGTCCTTCTGTGACCAGGATGGAGGACAGCGTCTCCGCCCCTCGTCCTCGCTGGTGGTCTCGGCGTCTCGGCCCCGCAGACGGACCTCCACCCGGAGTCCAGCGCTGCCCTCGCACAGCTTCAGCTCTTCGGGCGTGCTGGTGTCGCTGCTGCTGCGACCCAGGAAGTCATGGCAGCGCATGGTGCTGCACTTGGACACGCCTCTGTCATGGGAGCAGTCGTCGTCCTGCGAGCCTCCGGCGTCGTAGTCCTCCGAGCGGGGCTTGATGTCGTCCGAGGAGGTGGTGTGAGTGCTGCCGGTCTCTGACTCTGGGCTGATCTGATGCTGGACTCCGGTCCAGGACTCCTCTAAAGGCGTGTCGACGCTGCTGCAGTGGTTGTCTACGGGGCGTTCGGGGTCTTCTGGTGAGCTGATGTCCTTCGTTTGTCCTCCACTGACGAGCGTGGGGATCACGCTGCTCTCAGACTGCTTCCCTCTCCCCCCATCACTCTGCTGGCTGATGTCATCAGCAAATCTGACATGAGGGGTGGCTGACGGAGCACCGCAGGCCTGGTCTGGTGGACTCTTGCCAGTCTTCTGTGGGTGAGGGCTTGGTGATGACGCGGCCTGCTCTGCTGGCTGTGAGCTGGATGCTGCAGGTTCCTCAGACGTCACCAGCTCTTTCTGCTCCACAGATGAGTTTTCAGCTGGAACAAGCGCAGATTTTTTACTGCTCGCTGCATCTTTTCCTCTCGTTTCAGATGTTTTGGGTGCAGAGGAGGCTCTGGAGGTCTTCGGTGAAGCTTTCTCAGCAGATAATTCTGAAGAGGTTTTCAGCTTTGGCCCCATCTTAGCAGCTGCTGCTGAAGGCTGCTTCACAGGCGGTGAAGAGACTTTGGCTGGTTTGGTTTTGGCCAAAACTCCGTTTGCTGACGCAGGTTTGGTGATCTTCTTCTTAGAGGAGTCAGTTTCTGAGGATTTCAGCCCTTCCTTGCTGTCTTCTTTTCTGGGAGAAGCTGTTTTTTTGATGGAGGCTCCATGTTTAGACCCTAAACCGAAGTAAAAACAGAGGAAAAATGAATAATCTGCTGTTTTACTGAATGACCCTGGAATTAAGAAGACCCTGAATGCCTCACCGAGGGGATCTGGTCTGGCTACGGTCACTCCAGCAGGTTTCTCTGCAACAGTCTTCACTTTCCCAGCATCTTTTGGTTTACTGGTAGGACTGGTTAAACAGATCAGCAAAACCAGGACACAACATCAGTTCACATGATTTAACTACAAGACCAGATTAAACCACTCAAAAATGTCCAAGCGCAATAATTACCATAAAAAACAAACAAGAAAAACTGTTATGAATTCATCCGTCTTTTTAGCCAGTTAACCACGAGAGGGTGTTAAGATGAATTTGTTTGTGTATGCATGTGTATGGAAAAGGGACGTTAACTTATAGCACGTCATGGACAAGACAACTGAAAGTTTTTACAGAGGACTGCAGAAGAAAACATTAAAAAAGTAAAAGAATAAAAACAGTGATTTAAAATTAAAAACAAAAAAGAGAGAACATCATGTCTGCCGTGCAGATCTGGACTCCTGAATAAAACTTTATGTAAACCAGCTGAGAACAGGTGGGTCTTTAACCTGGAAATAAATAAACTGTTTCAGCTGATCTGAGACTTTCTGGGAGTTTGTTCCAGACATGTGGAGCATAGAAGCTGAACGCAGCTTCTCCAGGTCTGGTTCTGACTCTGGAACTGATACAGACCAGATCCAGACGACCTGAGGGGTCTGGTGGGTTCATGCTGGGTCAGGAGGTCCTGAACCATTCAGAGCTTCGCAGACCAGGAGCAGGACTTTAAAATCTACCCTCTGATGGACCGGCAGCCAGTGTAATGACCTCGGGACTGATGTGGTCTGCGTTTCTGGTCTTAGTGAGGACTGGAGCAGTGTGAGAAATCATTTCTGATTATTAAAACGGTGATTAGGAAATGATTTCACACATTCACACGCAATATTAGCACCTCCTGGTGGTCCCATGGCTCCATAATAAAACTGAATATACCAGAAAATTACCAGAATTTCTGCATCTGCCTACAGTGGAAACCAGTTGAATCTTGTGGAATCCAGTATAAAAAGAAGATGTCATATCACTACTTTTCTCCAAACTGAAATGCTGACAAAAAGAGAACGAATGATACTGAACCGTAAAGACCATGACACTAAAATATGTTGCTTTTCTAGAAAACAATGGGACCATCGACACCCACAGAGGTAGTAACCTGCTTCAGAGTACAAATGAATGAAAAAGACACTGAATCCAGCTGGAACACGGCCCAAATATCACCAAATTCAAATCAAATAGCCCACTTTCAGGTTACACTGAATCCTTCCATAAAGTTCTTGATGTTTTTGTTGATGATCATGTTACGTGCTGTTTGTTTGTTTTGATTATTTTATTTTGGGATTTTAGTATTTTACTCTTTTTCCGGGTGATTTTACTGTGTTTTGTGTCATTTATTCTGCCGTGTTGCAAGAAGAATGTTCTGTTGAACAGACAAAGTTCTGTTCTACTCTTAATGAAAATAGAGATGCACAATACCACACTTTTCCGAGTACATTTGAGTATTTGCCGATCGTGAATACGTCCTAAACTCAGATATTTCAACCAGTAGTAACGTAACTTTTGTGCCAGGAGTCAGAACTCACTGATAAATACTCTAAATGTAAGCCTTAAAAAATGTCAGAAGTCTAAATAAGGAGGGAAAGTGGGGTTAAGGTTCGGTTAGACACTATTTTATCTTCAAAATCAACAACTACCTCTTTTGTTTTGTTTGTGTTAAAGATGAGGTGATTGTTTCTGTACCATCTCAAACTGAGTTCTCTGTACTCAGCCTCCTGCTCATCACTGATACTTCCCACAACTGCAAAGACATCAGAGTATTCCTGCAGGTGACAGGACTCAGAGTTGTGTTGGATGTCTGAGATTTACAGTGGCTTGCAAAAGTATTCATACCCATGACCAAAACTAAATTGCTCAGAAAAGAACAAAGCAAAAGTGGGTTTCACCTTTTTATATGAAAGGAAATGGCACAAACTCAACAATCCATCACTGTTCTTGTTCGTAAGCGCTCTTTACTATGAATAGGTTGCATAAGTTTGTATGTCATTGTTGCAAAAGTATTCACACTAAGTCATTAAGTCACAATCAGTACTTGGTTGCAGCTCCTTTGGCAGCAATAACAGCTACCAATCGCTTTGGATAGCCAGCAATGAGTTTTGTGCAGTGGTCCTTGGACAGCTTCGCCCACTCCTCTTTGCAATACTGCTCCAGCTGAGTCAGGTTACTTGGTGACCTTCGGTGGACAGCAATCTTCAGATCCCTCCACAGGTTTTCTATTGGGTTGAGATCTGGGTTTTGACTGGGCCAGTCTAGAACCTTCACTTTCTTCTTCCTGAACCATTCTTGTGTCACTCGAGCCGAATGTTTTGGATCATTATCCTGTTGAAAGGTGAACTTCCTCCCAAGCTTCAGGCTTTTTGCAGATTTGAAGACGTTTTCCTCCAGGATGTTGATGTATTTTGCACTATTCATAATCCCTTGCACACGGACAAGCTCACCAGGACCGGAGGAAGAGAAACAGCCCCATAGCATTATATTCCCACCTCCATGTTTCACGGCAGGGATGGTATGAGCTGGATCATCAGCTGTGTTGGCTTTGCGCCAAACATACTTGTTGGCGTTCAGGCCAAAAAGTTCTATTTTCGTTTCATCTGACCAGATCACACGTTCCTGCGTGTGTGGTGGCATACTGCAAACGAGCCTTGAGATGTTGTTTCTTCAGATATGGCTTCTTCTTTGCAACACGCCCACAGAGACCTTCCTTGTGTAAAGTGCGGGATATTGTGGACTTGTGTACGTTAGTCTCAGCACCCTGGAGAGACTTCTTCAGGTCTTCAAGAGTGACGGAGGGGTTTGCTCTGGCTTCCCTGAGTAATTTCCTTTTGCCTTTTGCTGTGATCTTGGAGGGGCGCCCTGATCTTTGGAGGTTCACAGTGGTACTGTGGCACTTCCACTTCTGGACCAGTGATGCAACAGTACTTTTTGGCACATTGAGTGAACTTGCGATGGCTACATAGCTTTGCCCATCTCTATGCTTCTCTACAACTTTCTTTCTGAGGTCTTCTGAGAGCTCCTTGGACTTCATGACTGTTGTCTGCTGACAAGCATGGGATGACTGTGGACAGGTGACTATTGGGCACTAATTATGGGGAGCAATCAAGGATATACAAATCACCTGGGACTAAATACCGCCCTGTGACACTGTGAGGCAATAGTTTATAGTGTGCAATCATTTTCGACTCAAAATAACATCTTTGGTGCAAGGGTGTGAATACTTTTGCAACAATGAAATACAGACTTATACAACCTATTCATAGTAAAGAGCGCTTATGAACAAAAACAGTGATGGATTGTTGTGTTTGTGCCATTTCCTTTCATATAAAAAGGTGAAACCCACTTTTGCTTTGTTCTGTTCTGAGCAATTGAGTTTTGGTCATGTGTATGAATACTTCTGCAACCCACTGTACAGTGTGAAGAGAAATGATGCGAGTCCATTCCGTTCTGCACTGGTCCGATACCCGGATTGGATATCGGCTCCGATATGGACTAATCAGCTGGATCGGATATCGGATGAATTTTGACAAAACAAAAAACAAACAAAAAAGCCCCGTCCTGCACAGGTATGAATAAAGAAAAAAAATCAACAGAAAAAGGAAGCATGTGATCACCTCTGAGCACAGAACATTATTAAATAATAATATATAAGCAAAATAAAAATCTGAGCATGAAAGGGATGTTTCAGAGTAACTCAGTTTCCTTAAAATCATTTTCTTTTAATGTACCCTAACCAGAGAGCTTTCTATGTTGTTGACTTGCTTCCCAAAACCTCCTGGAAAATCCCAAAAACTAAAAAAAAAGGGAATGTTTGAGGTTAAACTCTGTATGTGACTGAATAAAATCAATTAAAAGCTCAGGAAGAAGTTTTACCTGCTGGTCTTTGCTGTGTCTGATCTCTGTGGCGGTTTGGTCAGGGGGGATCTGTTCATCACGGTGGTGGTCTGGTGTTTAGGCTTCACCCCTGAAACACATAACATGAATAATGCAGCTGCTGGACGCAGATGTCTCTCTGCTCGAATGCTCACGTCAACTAAACAAGGAAATAAAATACAGGATGATGAGCTGATTGTGATAAAACTTGCTCTCCGTGCCATTGCAGCAGATTTAAATGAATAAATGAAATGAAACTTAAATTAACTTACTGACTTGTCACTATATTTTGTTTCTTTATACTGATGACAGAGAAAACTGTTTACTCCTCTCAATAAGAAGTTTTTCCCCCTCTACAGTATTGTTAATAGTATCATGTATGGAGCTACATCGTTAGCATCGGTATATTCTAGATTGAAATTTTAGTATAATGAGAACCCTAATACATTCAGTGCTCTAAATAAACACCCGCCAACTCACCAAATGCGGGTTAAGTATGAATTTGGTGGGTAGAAATAAAACCTTCCAGCCACTTTGGCCAGTGACGAATGAAGCAAGTTGTTTGCTTTTGTTTTTAATTGCTCAACCATTGAAACATTTTTCCCTACTTTGCTTCATTTTCTTTGTTGCATTAAGGCAGGTAAGCACAAACATGTACTGTATAGTACTTAACTCTTGTACTAAGTAGGAAAATGTGGTATCTGTACATTATTAGAGTATTATCTCTCTCTGCTGTACTACTACTTTTACTCAACAACATAATCTCGCCTGATAGCTAGGATAGGCTCCAGCGATCCCCGAAACCCTGAACTGGACTAAGCGTACAGAAAATGAATGAATGAATAAAAAACAACCTTATCAATATAATGTTCACCATGACCCAAAAGATGAATATAAAATCTAAAAAGCAGAACTGTATTGACTTATCTGTTGCTCCAGAGATATGGACTCGGTGAAACATTTCTTAAATGGGTTCAGTTATTGCGCACAAACTCTACAGCACAAGTTTTAACTAATATATCAAAGCCCTTTAACTTAGACAGATCAACCAGGCAGGGCTTTTAACTTCACCACTACTCTTTACGTTAGCAATAGCACCTCTGGTCTCAGCTGTGAGAGTAATACAGGAATATCAGGGATTAGAATTAGAGAAAGAATCATCTTATTTCTTTATATGCAGATGATGTAATATTTTTTTCTGACAAATTAAAAGATAGCATTCACAATTTAATGAAGTTAATAGGGTTTGGAGTCTGGATATAAAATTAACAACTCAAAATCAGTATTAATGTTTCTTGATGAAGAAGAGGGCAAAACTTCCATTATAGACACAATTTAAAATCCTATAGAAGCGTTTGTCAATGATTGCCCGGTAAATATAAAAATGACAATTTTACCTACATTTCTTTACTATTATCAAACACCTCTACTGCTTTTGCCAGCTTTATGACAATTTAAAACAAATTGTTTAGTTAACTTATCTGGAATAACAGGAAGGAAAGACTGCCTAAAGTTATCATATCTGTCCTGTGAATAGGGAGGACTTCAACCACAGTTCCGATACCAGTATCGGAAATGCCTCCGATAATGCCAAAAATCAGCCAGTACTGGTGTTCGAGCACCGATCCGGTACCACATAATTTATTAAAACAGAGATTTATTTACGGATCATTCCGTCACAGTTCTTCTTCGCTGCTTTTAAAACAGTTGCGCTGGGCAACCATCTGCCTCCTGCTGGTTTAGAGGCAAAGAAGAACTGATCACCTAACACCTGTTAAACAAGGAGGTAATAGCAATCATGACGGTGTTGTGTCAGTATTTCACACTGGATTCTCCTACCAGCAAGACTGTATTTACAAATAAATGGCTCCAATTATTGTAATTATTCATATTTTACAACAGGTTTAACCTGAGCCAGACCTTACCACAATGACAATCATATCACAGTCATAAAGGTGTAATATATTTTTTGTTATTACATAATGGTATCAGTACTCAGTATCGCTGATAGCCACACCACAAGTATTGGAATCAGTATTGGGAGGGAAAAAAATGTATTGGAACATCTCTAACTTCAATTACCCAATCTAAGATGGTACCACATGGCTGCTTAACTAACGTCAGCTCCTTACACTGCCTGGCCAAAAAAAAGTCGCCACCTGGATTTAACTAGCAAACAGGTTGGAGCCTCTTATTGGATAATTACTGCATGGACAATTATCTTTCACCTGGCAACAAGTTATTTAACCCCAACTGGTGCAATGACTTGCTTCTAATTTCCTAAACAACCATGTGGAAACACACATCCGTGGTCATGGAAAAGATCTTAGTCTGTTTGAGAAACTACTGAAACTGGGTTCAGAACTGTCAAACGCATTATCAAAAACTGGAATGAGAGTAGGGACCCATCGTCTTCCAGGAAGAAATGTGTCTGAAAAGGCAGATGAAGTGATGCAGCATCATCATAGTGCTACTGTACAAGCCTGTGGGGGCAGTGTGATGATCTGGGGTGGCTGCAGTTGCTCAGGTCCAGGTTCAGCAACAGTTTGTGCTCAAAGAATGAGGTCAGCTGATACTTAAATATACTGGATGACCAGGTTATTCCATCAATGGATGTTTCTTTCCTGATGGCACGGCCATGTTCCAAGATGACAACAGCTACGTTTACATGGACAAATAATTCATCTATCCAATTGAAATCTTTCCGATCGGAGCTTCCAGCTGACATGTTTACATGGACAGTGGAAAAGTGATCCGATCGGTTGTATTTACTTGATGGACAGATATTTTTTTAATGCTTTTGACATGCGCAATGGCTCCTGGATCGTAAGAAGAGGAGTTTTCTTTTTAAATGCATAATCTTTTGACCGTTGAAATGCTCAGTAATCATTAACTCTTTCAGTGGGGATTTAAAAATAACACAGCCATATAACGGGTCCGTACTGGACCCACGGCTGAAGCACATGATCATGAATGGATCCGGGCAAAGGTGCAGCTTTAGGTCTGCCTTTGCTCCACCTGACATCAGAGTTTCCAGTCAGAACGCGGATCATCAGCAGATCCATTCCGCTGTGCAAGAGGACTCCTACATGACTGTGCAAGGCGGATCCGTGGCGAACAGCACAGCTGCCGCAGATCCGCAGCGCTGTCCTTCTGCTGACTGGGGTTTCCCAGCAAAGTCGTGTTGTGTTTAGCTTCTGCCGTCTTCCCTAAATCTGCTACGTCACGCAACCCCCACGTGGTCCAAGCATGCGCAGAGACAAAATTACACAGAAATGATCGGAATGACTGTTTACATGAGCATTTTTTTCTGCTGATCGGATCGTAAAAAGGTTTAAACCACCCCTCTCGATCGGATTGGAAATTCTTTCCGATCGAGGCCGATCGGATCAGCTGACATGTTTACATGGCGCATTTTTATTCTGATTGGCGTTTGATCGGATCAAAATTGTGCCATGTAAACGCAGCTAATGCCAGAATTGATTGGGCTCAAATTGGGAAAGATGGTTCAGGGAGACATCATTTTCACACATTGATTGTCCACCACAGAGTCCAGACCTGAACCCCATAGAGAATCTTTGGGATGTGCTAGAGAAAGCTGTGGTCAGACTCTAACATCATCAATGAAAAATTAATGCAACACTGGATGGAAATAAATCTGCTGACATTGCAGAAGCTTCTGGAAACGGCACAGCGAATGCTGCCGTAACCAAAGATAAAGGCTCCAACCAAATATGAGAGTGTAGGACCTTTTCTTGGTGGCAACTTTTTTTTGGCCAGGCAGTGTATTTTTGTTCTGTCCCACCTCCAGCCTGGGTGGAGATTGAACAAAAATTCATTCTATCTATTGTCTAAATATACTCCATTCTATCTATACTCATCAGATGTCAAAACACTGAGAAAATAAATCCCCAAACATCCCTTTTTGAAATTATAGTTTGGCATAATGTTCACAAACACATAGGTGATCATCTATGACTCACACAGCTCACTCCTATTTTGGGTTATAAAAAGATTACACTTGGTTGAAATGGTGGAAGATTTAGATCATGGAAAATTAAGGAGGCATTCAGAAAGACAGACGGCGTGTTATTCACTTTTGATCAACTATGTAAAAAAAAAAAATCATTGTGATGCCTTTAAGGCACTTCTTTATTTTCTGTTTATATCATTCTCTCTCTCTTCAAGAGAGAGAGAATGATATAAAATATGATATGAAAATAAGATATGAAAATAACTATAGGGACTAATAGAAAGTTTCTATTAGTCCCTATAGTTATTTTCATTAAAGAAAGCAAAGTTATTCCAGCTGAGTTTTATTTTGTAAGTAAAGGAAGCTCTACTGTGAAAGAGCCATTAGCTGACATCACTGGAGCATAACCCAATCAGGAGAGAAGCAGGATACACCCTGGACAGATCACCAGACTATCACAGGGCCAACACAGAGAGACAAATGAGGACTCGCGCACATGTATTCCTAGAGGGACCAATTAACCCATCCTGCATGTCTTTGGATGGTGGGAGGAAGCGGGAGTACCCGGAGCGAAAGCATACACGGGGAGAACAAGTGCGAACCACCACAGAAGATTATTCACAGTTCAGGAGTTAAGGTAAACAATTATTTCCCTTAAAAATGAGACAAAGCATAATGCTGGATGGATTCAAATTGTACAACTACCCTGCCGACAACAACAAAAATAGGTTCAGGATAAATTTTTTAAAAGTTATGAAGTTATTAAGGAAGTTTAAACCTGGGATGGCTTGGGTGTTGCTGTGGAGACCGCTGCTGCCGTTCTCTGGTGAGATGCTGCCTGACGTGGGCGGGGCATTGGGTTGCGTTTTGGAGGTCCCGGCGGAGCTTTCTGCCTTTACTGAGGAGCTTCTCTGAACCTTGGTGACCGCTGCCGGGCCTGTAGACGTGCAGCTTGGGGGAGAAGTTTTAGGCCTAGCACCTGGCTTTGCTTTCTTTTCATGCTCTTTAGCCCCAGAAGAGCTTCTGGGCCCGTTGGCACTGGCTGTGTCCCGTCTGGACTCTGCAGCTCCTGTGCCGTTGACAACCGCTGCTCCAGCTGATGCTGCCTTAGCTTTTGATGCTACGCTCTTGTCTCCTGGTTTCTTCGCATTCTTTGCTTTGGAGGGGGGACCTTCTCCTGGTTTGCTAGCTGGACCCAGCCCATCAGATTTCATGGCTGCTGCTTTATGAGAGTTAAGATTTCTGTTTTGGGACCTGTGGGTCCGGAGCACAGGAGGACTCTCAGGTGGAGATGTTGGGCATTTTACCGCCTTTGACTGCAGGAGAGAAATAATTCATTATACTTGTAATGTACTGGATTAATGAGATGTTTAGGAACAGAGCAACAATCACAGCATAAACTGTAATAAAATGTCTAATCCCTCCTCTGACATCATGAATCCTCCACTGACATTCATCTGTTAGAAGAGAATCCATTTAAACTAGAAGGTGAAATATTTATGACATCTGGGCTCTGACTGATTACAGGTTGATAAAAAATTGTTTCCAGACTTAATAGATTGATTTCAGCCTGAAAAGAGACTAATTTTATACTGATTTCAAACTAACAGCAGGCCAGTTTCAGACAGATTACAGATTGATTTCAGTCCGATTATAAACTTATTTCAGACTGATTACAGCCTGTTGATTTCAGACTGATTGCAAATTGATTTCAGGCTGATTACAGCCTGTTGATTTCAGAACGATTACACAATGCTTTCAGACTGATTTTAGGCTGTTTACAGCCTGTTGACTTCAGAACGATTACAGAATGATTTTAGACTGATTACAGCCTGTTGATTTCAGACTGATAACAAAATCATTTAAAACTGATTAAAGACTGCTTACAGATTGATTACAAAATTATTTCAGCATGATTACAGAAATTTCAAACTTATAACAGACTGATTTCAGACTGATGACAGTTTTATTTTAGTCAGATTAGATTGATTTCATGTTGATTTTAAACTGCCTACAGATTGATAAGACTGATTACAGATTGTAATAACTGAATTGATGAATTAGTCAAAGCTAAATAAAAACAAAACAAAAAAAACTTTGATTTTTAAGTCACTTAGCCAAAGTCCACATTAACAGTTCCAACGTTTTTGTTATTTTGGTTTTAAAATAATGTGAATTAATAAATAGTAGAAAATCAACCTGAGAGCTGGTGAAGACGGGCTTTTTGCCGAGTTTTCTGTTGTCTCCTTTATCAATAGCATCTGTCAAAATGAGAGAAAAATAATTACAACCCAGTCAGAAAGTAATTTAGTTTGTAAACTATCTGAGAGCAACAACAACAACAAAAACAGTTTCTGGTTCCGTCATCATGTTAAAAATCTGCTATTCATGTCATTCACATTTTTATAATCTTTACTCTTTGGCCTAAAAAAAATAATAAAAGAACTTCAACAATTTATAGAATCATTAAGAAAAATATATCAGTTTGAATCTTTGCAAGTCATTAACCTGAACGCACCAACAGCAGCAATATGATGTGTTTCTGAACATCTGCAGATCAACAGCATGTCCTTTTATCTGTGCAACAGCAGCAGCAGTCTGAGCCAGAAACCAGCAGGTAGGTAGAGTAATGGTTCTGGCCCTGTTCTGGCTCAGTTCTGGATGGGGTAACGGTTGTGGTCCGGTAGCAGTTCCGGTCAGTAACAGTTACTGTCGGATAACGGTTCAAGTCAGGTAACGTTTTATTGCAATTTCCATCTGGGATTATTAAAATATTTATCATTTCATTTTCATAACAGTTCTGGTCAGACAGTAAACAGGTCAACAGTATCCAGGTTAGAGGTGACCACGTTTGCAATGACCGGCTTAGTGGTGACTGGGTTAGTAGTGAGCATGCTAGCTGTGACCAGGTTAGTGCTGAAGGGCCAGTACTGACTGGGCAACTGGTAACAAGGCTACTGGTTGCTGTGATATTGTAAACTAAGAGGGGCTAATGGATCTGAGGGAACATTTCTGTTTAGCAGCTGCAGCTCTCGGATCATGCCATCTTGGAATGGAGGAGAAAAAAAACCATCCACCACCGCGATGAGGAGGAAATTCAGCCGGAATCTGGTGGCTTACCTGCCAGTATGCGGTCTCTGTGTGTGGAAGGCAGTGTCTTCCATCCCTCCGTGTGTCGAACGGCATAAAAAGTCTGAAGCAGAAAGGTCCAGATCCGCCTGCGGAGCAGACAGATCTCCTGCCTGAATGGCTGCAGGAACACAGAGAGGAGGAGAAGAATGGAAACGCTGCGCTACAGCACCGACCAATCAGCTGCTGCTCCCAGAACCTGTCACCATGGCAACAAATACCCACCCTCCCTCCTCCTGCTCCCTGACACCCTTCGCTCCCTCTGCCTCTGCTGCAGGATTTACCTGAGCTCTCAGAACAAACACTCGGGGTGATTTTTCTGTTTCCACAGCTGATTATTTAAGGAAAGCGAGACTGGACGAGGACAGGGAGGAGCTTCCTCTGTTCCCTCCGTCCATCAGCTGATGCAGCCAGATTAGTGCCGGCATGAGTCAGTCTAATCCAGCCTCCTGAACCAGACTGTACTTACGGGGTCATGTGACTGAACTGGAAGTCATCTCAAAGCTAAACGTGTCTGCTGATACCGTTTTTACTCCATATCAAAACTGGTTTGGTTAACATTACTGGTTTAATGAGGTTCCTTTTTTTTTTTTTTTTACTTATACCAGCTGTAGCTCACAAACTGTATGAAGTTTTATTTGTTTCAGTTTATCCAGATACAAAATTCATCACACTTTTCAGACTGGCATCACTTAATTATAAATGCCTCACTTACCCATCTCCATACTCAGACTGAACCAACCAGATATTTTTACCATTTAAACGGGAAAGACGTCAGAAATGCTGCATCAAGAAGACAGTGATGCTCATGAAGGCAGCTCAGTTCAAGGAAAGAGACAAATTAACAACAAGGCTGAAATCTGAAAGAAAAATGAGAGCAACTTCAAAACCCTGGTTTGGTAGAAACTGAAATCCGTCTATGTTCTGGGTTAAACTGATGCCAACAAAACCAGATTATTAAAACAGATTTAACGGCTTTCTGAATAAGACGTCGCATGTAAGTCCAGACTTCTTTATCGAAGCGTTATAAAAGGCGCTATACCTGATATTGCACATTTTCAAACTATGAGTGAGGAGAACAGTTTAGTTTGAACTGTAAGCCCCCCCCCCCGTACATGCACATCTCATACTCATGCACATGGAAACTCTGCAGAGGAAACTTACATCTCCCGGTGAATTTACTGCTCTGGTCGCAGTAAACAGTTGTGAATCAGCTAAAAGACATTTTCTGTCACTTAAAGCAAAACTAAGTAACTTTTTCACCTCAAAAAATATTTTTCAGAATCCCTGTGGGACTAAACAAAGTGTTTACGGAGCGATTCGATCCAACACCAGAGAAAAATATAATCCACGGCATAATTACCCACAAAACACGGGTGAAACGTCCGGCTGCAGGAGACACAGGACTCTGCTTTGAGCAGCTGCAGACGGAGACGAACTGCTGCTACCAATGTAGCAAAGTAGCATCAACAAGCTAGTAAAAGCTTAGAAATATATTCAAGAATCAGAATAGGGGGGGCGGTGATTAGCTCAGTTGGTTGAGCAGCCGCCCCATGAACAGAGGCTACAGTTCCTCAGCGCAGTCGACCCCGGTTCGATTCCCGGTCCGGGTCCCTTTGCTGCATGTCCCTCCCCACTTTCTCTGCCCCTTTCCTGTCGCTGTGCACTGTCACATAAAGGCCACTAGTGCCCAAAAAAATCCTTTAAAAAAAAAAAAAAAAAAAAAAAAAAAAAAAAAAGAATCAGAATAGGGGACAGACAGGTAGAGAAGACGTCTGTGTGCTGTGGGGGGGTAAGGGGAGTATGAGCTTTACAACAGTGAAAGGAGACCAGTAGGGGGGAGCCCCGAGCTGAACTAACTGAGTTCTGCTTTAAATCTCCAGTGCAGACGTTAGCATAACAAGCTGTTTCTTTCACGGTTAGCTTATCCTAACTACAGTTACTTACACATATGCACAATAGGCTTTATGCACAGCTCCACTACTTCCTGAACTTAGTACTGCACCTTTGTTTCCTGTCTTTCATGATTGGATGAACTGATTAATCCAGGTGTGTCTGATCTCAGCAAAAGGTCAGACACACCTGGATTAATCAGTTCATCCAATCTTGAAAGACAGGAAACAAAGGTGCAGTACTAAGTTCAGGAAGTAGTGGAGCTGTGCATAAAGCCCATTATAATTAAGGATAGACCGATACATTGACCAGCTGATATTTTAGGCTGATATTTGCATTTTTTGCCAGTATGGTGATCGGCCGGCACATTAGTTGTGTTGGCCGCTCCCCCACCCCCAACCCCTGCCCTCGGCATAATTAAAGGGACTTGAGGCAAGATTAAGAAATGAGACTCGTGACTGGCACTGCGGGAAACTGCAGCCATGAGCCAAGCCGTCATGGGAGCGCAAACTCAAGCTATAACATTGTTTACTACGCTGATGAAGTCTTTTTCTTCGTAGTTACACTTTTTAGTGTCTTTCAGGTGATCTGGATCATTTGCTGACGGCAGAGGACTCCATAACTATCCCTGAGAGTGTTTGAATTTACCGCGACTCCCCTTCTGTATCAAAGCTGTCGGGGACGCGTGCGCAGCATCGATGATGTCACATCCGCAGGACCGCGCGGGAAATTTGGCCACCGAATTGCAGCCCATTATGCAGCACACAGCTTGTTCAAGGCAACGGAGAGAGACATGGGTGGAAACGTTCACTTTTGTTTTTTAAGCTCCATCACCCATAAATATTAAAAAACTGGACATGCTCGTTTATTCTTTCACAATTCCTGCCACTAGTCCCTTTTAACAGACAGTTATCTATACAGGTTTTTATATATCACATGTTTAATGTTTCTTTTTGATATTACTACAAGTGCACTTTCTCTTTTATATAATCATAACAAGTATAATGTTTCTATTTAATATTTATTCACATGTGCACTGTTTCTCTTATGTATCATTTAAAGTGCTTCATTTCTTTTTTATCTTAAAAAAAGAGTTTTCAAAATCAGTTTTCATTGTGTCCTTTATTATATTAACTTTGGGGCCAAATGCAGTGTCGGCCCCAAATATCGTCAGGTTGTATCGGCCATTGGCTGAGGCTGATGACAAAATATCAGTGTAGATATCAGTCCTAAAAATTCTGTATTAGTTGATCCCCAATTATAAAGTGTTATGATTTTATATGCTTCAAAACAACATGACAACCTAACAAAGTATCTAACCAGCCACTGCCATTGAAAGTGACGTACAGCAGTTTGTGTTTGTTCTTAAATAATTTGACTGCATGCTAAATGCTAACATTAGCGTGGCCTTGGTCACGTTATGGTGTAAATATCATTATGTATTATACTGTATACGGTATAGAGAAACAGCGGTGGACACAGTCAGACTGCCAGAGGACAGCCAGACAGCCAGTTTCCAGTCCGAGGCCGTCCCCCATCCACCTTCAGCATGATGCACGGAGATTTACAGCATCTTTTGGTCTTTTCTCTTCCTCAGTTTTGATCCTTTCAGGCTTTTTTGTTGTATTAGCAGTGACAGTCAGTGGAAGTATTATGACTTTTCCTTTCGGTGGCCACCATGTTGTTCTGTTTACAAGATCTGTGGTGCACGCGCTAAGAGAGAACGCCCCTCATTAGGAAACGCTCTTAAAATCAGGTATAGTGCCTTTAATGTTTGAAAAGAATGAAAAATGTCTTTTTTGGTTGAACCGAGACTTTTCTATGCTGTAACAGGGATGACTGCAGTAGCTTCAGTCAGTCCCTGATTTGCTGTGACTGATGAACCAATGAGCAGCTTAAAGGCCCCGTACCTAACCTTTAACCATTAAAATGTTTGTTTCTGACTCGTTTTGATGGGACACCAACATTCACTGTGCACGTAGAAATGCAAGGAAACAACGGAGGAAGAGAGGAAAAGAAAGAGGGAAAGGGACAGAACAAGAGATGAGACTACATTCAGGTCACACTGCAAGTAGGATGGAAGACGGCAGCCATCAGTAAGGGGCGTGCCACGGAAAATATTTATAAGGCTTTTGCAAACTCATGTTTTACATCAGAGAACTAAGATGTGTGAAGGATGTGATTAACACAGATGAGCAGATCACCTCCTCTCTGTGTTCCAGGTGAAAATCCAGATCCGACCCTTCCCCACAGAGATGGTGGACAGCACAGAAGAGACCACAGCAGTTTTCTACCGTTACACCTTCCCTGATGGCTGAACACATCTTCTTCAGCAGGGCGGGCTCTCTGGTGAACTCCTCCCTCTGGAAATCAGTGACAGGTAAAAGCGTGGAACTGCGTAGCTTTGCAGTCGGAGCTGATCGGCGACGATGCGTCACCTCCTTACCCTGCACAGGTCCTGGAAGGCCTGGGTGTGGATGACGGTGGGAAAGTGCTGGACGATGACCTGCAGGCTCTCCTCCTGCAGCTCCGTGGCGAGACTCCTCACCTGCTGGGCCCACTTGACCTCAGGTAGACTACCAATCAGCTGCTCTGAGCCGCAGAGTATGTTCACTGCGTTCTGCACAGTCTGCATGAAAACATCTATCAGCTAAACAAAGTCTACGTGGGAACGCAAGAGAAGGTCAAATAAGCACCGTCCTGCATTAAAGGGGAGGTTCGTGTTTTTTTTTTTTAATCTGGACCTACTTTCTAGCATGAAATACATTAATTTCCTCACCCAGACAGTTTTGGTGTAACTTGAATTCCATTCAGGAGATATTAGATCCACTCCAGATTAGGGCTGGGTGATATGGACCAAATATATTTATTTCAGATGACATATACTATATACTGTATATCGGTATTTTTACCCTTATTTGTCTGAAAGTTTAATTTCATATCAAACACCTGTTTGTTAGTATTGAAACATGTTCAGCATAAAGGTATCGCTCCACTGCAGTGATGGAACTGACAAAACACTGGTTAGAAATGTTTGTTAAATCAAAGTAATCAAAGATAGTTGGCTGATTTTTTATGGTTTCTTTTTAAAAGTCTTGGGGAGGATTGTCTTCCAGACAGTTTAAATAATAGGGGTGGGAAAAAAAATCGATACAATAAAATATCTCAATATTTTCTTATGCCGATACCATATTTATATTTAAAAACACGGCATCAATCTATTTTTCTAATGAAATCTCGTGAGATATCGTTGTTCTGTTTCAAAATCTTGCAGTATTTCATGAAATCTCATGATATTTCGTAACAAAATGATGATATCTCGTTAGATTTCATTAGAAAAATAGATCAATACCGCATTTTTAAATATAGATATGGTATCGGCGTATGAAAATATTGTGATATTTTAGTGTATCAATATTTTTTCCACCCTTTTTAAATAATCAGGCGACCCCTTTGTAGTTAGTCGAGGTGCAGCTGGGTCATTACGAAAAAATAAAGCAAAAAATTTGCACAAATAATACCGTGATATAATGATACGTGTAAATATATCTCTCTCATGCAAATATCATATCGTGATATCATATCAGTATATCGCACAGCCCTACTCCAGATCAGCGTATGTCCAATATAATGTAGGTGATGCAGGCAACCGCGTGCAGCCTCTAAATAAGACATTATCTGCCACAAACTCCTTCATCTCACCAATGTTTTGTTACGTAACATTAGTCGGACCCCTCTGTGAGCTCGGAGCGGCTTTGAGTTGCTTCTTTGTGGTGTCCGTCCTCATTTACAGACATTTACTTGCTATGGTGTCGCGTAACAGTGATGTCATCAAAGCCGCCACAGTAAAAATGTCTGTAAATAAGGACGGATCACCACAAAGAAAGCCACTTCAAGCTGCTTCGAGCTCACAGGGGGTCAGACTAATGTTTCGTAACAAAACATTGGTGAAATGAAGGAGTTTGTGGCAAATAATGTCTTATTTAGAGGCCGTGCGAGGTTGCCTGCATCACTTACATTATATTGGACATACGCTGATCTGGAGTGGATCTAAATATCTCCTGAAGGAATTCAATTTGCACCAAAACTGTCTGGGTGAGTAAATGAAGATATTTCATGCTAGAAAAAAAAACCAAAATACAGAACTTCCACTTTAAATCAGCCCAAAAACCTGTGGAAATTTCCTTCACCGTATAACAACTTTAACCGTCAGTAGAAGAGGCTTGTGTTGCTGACCTTGTAGAGAAACTGCCTCAGTTCTCAGTT